>VZTE01004036.1:884637-908753 GCA_013397775.1 Eulacestoma nigropectus | reverse complement strand
CACTATAAAACCCCAAAACAAACAAACAAAAACCCCCACAAAACTAACAAAAAAAGCCACACCCAGAGGATTGTTGCTGACCACTACCAACAACTACACACCACATGATTTAACCTAATAAAAGCACACTACACAATGCTAGGTATTTAACATCTACCCTGCAGGCACGAAGTTGCCTGTATTTTCAGTACTTTTTTCCTCAATATTTATTTCCTTAGCAGCCTCAGATTGCTTCAGAACCAATTTTCACAACAGAAGATAAGAGATCACTGCCATTTCAGAACAGCACAAAACACAAAGATTACAGGATTACATCAGTGCTCATCTTGGCAGAGATACTTTGTGCATCACTAAATAGGGACTTTTCACATTGGCAGCCCTGTGCCAGCATTTGAGCCCATGCACTTTTCATAATGAGTTTCTTATTATAGTTTTATCTAGTTTTTGTCTCAATTATTTTCTTGTTCATTTTGGAGAGTATAAGGACATTATACTCTCCAAAGTATTATATGAGATATACACACATTAGGTGAGAAGAGCATGGTACAAAAGCAAAGCGCAAGAAAAAATACTGGTCAGTGTAGATAGAAGTCATAAAAATTCTTATGGAAAAAATTGTTATAATTTGGTCTATCTTACAAAGTGTTTCCACAAAACAGACCCCACAGAAGAAAGGGAAGTAATATTTATTTTCATTTGTCTTGAAAGTCCTCAACTTAAGGACATAGCTTAAGACATGAGGTACGTCTCCAGGTTTCAACTACATGCCAAATCACCTGAGAGAACATATTCTGGATGCAAATCTTGTTTACCTTGAAAGTTCACACTGCCAAGTACCCAAAAGCATGAAATAATTCCTTAACTTAGAGTCTCTTTGGAAAACGTGTCATTTGTATTATGCGCATTAACATATGAAGGTGGTCTCAAAAGTTATCTCATTATAAAGGAGACAATGTTTACATTCAGCCCTGGAAACTGAAATTCCTGTTATTATATAGCAATGAAACCTTTCTTTGAAAAAGAAGGCTGAAGAATGCAAGTATTACTATTGTTAAAGACTTTTGTTTCTTAATGGTACAATAAAGGTAGCAATTATAGACTATTTGTCAAGGTCTGTGATTTCTTTTATGTAAACTAATCAGTTAAATACTTTCTTTTTAGAAGATCCTCAGAAAATGGTAAAAACTAAGCTTATCAGAATATAAAGAATTTGTCAGGTTCAAGGAAACCTCTAATTTACTTGGAAAAAATAGAAATTATTTTCTCTTTATTATGATATTCTGCAAAGTACAGGAGTATTCCAGGTATTAAATGACTAAGTGTTGTTAAAAAGGTACATGGAAACAGACAAAAGAAAGAACCTGTAAATGTCAATAAAACCAGTATGGACAGATTAGTCCTTTCTTATTTTGTAACACATTAATCATTAGAGTGGACCAGTCCATATTAGTTGTATCGACTCTGACCTCCAGTTTCTCATCCAGTTCCCCTCTGCAGGTTGCCCACAGCCCAAGAACAACCTAAAGGCAACAACACATCAAAAGCCCTCGCTGCCAAGTGGCAAGAACTAAAGACACGAGTGTGGTTATTGGTGGGCACCCCTCTCTGTACAGCACCAGGCATCATGCTGGAGCAACACATACCAGCCAAAAGGAGCCCCAAAACATAGGACACAAGTAAAGGGCAGACCAGCCAGAGGACCTCAGCTTGGTTTAGCACCAGCTTTTTCTACAGTGCTTGCAAAAATCATGGAGAGTCCATTCTCCAGATACGGCCTGTAGCAGATTTTGTTCTGTCCTGAAGGTACAATCAGTCAGAAACTTTCACAGGCACTTCATTCCATCACTGTAATTCCTCTTCAACATCAATCACCAAAAAACTCTGTATGTTGCCTTCAGGGCAATAGAAGGCAAGAGCACACTGGCTCATTGTGTCAGCTTTGACTAACACAGTCAAATCTAGTTGATTGATCACCGTAGAGGAACTGATGCTAAGAAATAATTATCCATCAGTAATTTAACTGCACACAGGCATGCAATTTCAACAGATACAATTTCAGTCCACATTGAGGCATAGTAGAAGTTTATTCTTAAAGTTTGTAATAATACAGTGCTTCTGTCATTATGAAATCCTGTGTGTAATTTGCACACTGTCTAGTTCCTGCAGATTAATGCTTTTGGTACAGTTTACTAAAAAATAATTCAGAGCACTCCCTTCTTAAGAACTACTGTAAATGCTTACCAAGGAGGAGCAAAATTATCAGAAATTTTTGCTTGGTCTTTACACAGGCAGTCATCACCAAAAAAGAAAAAATATTGTGCCAAGAGGAAGAATGATCACTCGTATCTTTCAGAACCGAAGAAATCTGAAAACCCTACAAATACTTGAGACTTCCAGTTACCTGGGAAATGCTATGCCATGTAAGCTGATCGCTTCACCATAGGCATTGCTGTTGTTATTACCATAGTTTAAGTTTTTGTGGCACTGTGGCAATAGAATAGTTTCATCTGAGCAGATAAGGCACTAAAATTTAAGGTTTAAAGACTTGCATTTCAAAGATTAACATGAAGTTCACAAGCACTATAAAAGTAGAGCAATTAGGACTATTACTACATCTTCTTTAATGAAACAGTAACAACTAGTTTTAAAAAATTGCTGGACTGGCATCAAAAGATTGGATTTTAAAATATGTCTCAGCCTAAATAGATTGAAAACTTTTGGAAGTAAACTCTTGAAATTCCTTTCATTCTGATCCAGTATTTGGTCTCCTCTTCAGTTTAATCCAGATGCCATTATTTGGACGAAGAATCAATTCTCCAGATAAACCAAGCTCTTCTGGCTTTTGACATGATTCCACCCAAAAGCGCCGCAGGATGAGGGCTAGAAGAGTTTTCTCCTCCATTTGTGCAAAGCGCTGACCTATGAGTTACAGGGCAGAGAACAAGAACAGTTATTGTCAGGTTGTATCAACAGCTGCTGCACTTGCATGCTCACAGGACTTAAGAACAGAACCAGCTTTAGGCCAAAATCGAGTTCATATGGATACCACTAACACTGGCACTTTTCTCTGCATGAGAACTCTGGCCTTCTTGGGACGATCCACAGTACATCCTCTTTCCCACAGTACACACAGCTCAAACAGCAATGTGGAAACAGTCAACACTCTATATGGAACCTACTGCAAAACACAGCCTTGTCACGTCTCTTGGATGGACTAGGCAGGGGCCATAGATGGCACACTAGAGAAGAAGATGAAGCACAGGGACTGTGGGGAGAGAAAAATCTCATGTTTCCATATATGTGGAGAGGAGCAAAGGAGATGCAACTGCAATGGAACGACAGACAGACCTTCCTTCAATGGTCATCAAGCCACACACAGACTGATGATTTGGTGGCACAGAGGGCAAAGTTCGATTTACACTTCAGAGATAGGTGAAGGAGGAAACATGAGAACAGAGAAATGTGAGGGAAACCATGTGCCACAAACCAGACAGTTCACAAAAACTAAAAAACAGAGACAGGACACAAAATGCAGTGCTCAGAACTTTTTATGTTCTCTCCTCTGTATCATATACACAGATGGAAGTCCGTACACGTATACACGATGCACTTCTGCAATGATATTAATGAACCACCTCTCCTGCACATCATCCTGCATACTCGGAAACTAGCTAGACATGGTGTATTAAATTAGAGTTCTCTTTGGAACAAGGAAAGACCTAGTTTACTGCTCTTATGGGAAAGGGCACCTACTATCAATGAGACAAATCAAAATAAATAAATCGCATCCCCCAAAAACAGAAACCAAACCAAACAAACAAAACCAAAAGAACCAAAAGAAAAAATATTTCCCATTCTCATAAATGGCATGACAATTTTTGGATGTTCCCCATCTGCACTGAAGATCAGTGCACAGAACAGTCTTTTCACATGTTCTACAACATAAACAACAATGCCTCTACTTGGAGCACACAGAAATGCCAAGTGTCTCAGTGGCATCTGAAGTGCTAACGAGTTCTGGGATGACAGTGAAAACACCAAACCAACAGTGTCAGAAATAGAGAAAGAATACATCAGTTGCAGATTGCATGCTTGGAACATCCAGCTCAGATCATGAGAGAGACAGATTAGGTGTTTCCAGAGCAAAACAGGTGCAGGACATGTGTCTTCTCTCATTCTGTGTTGCTGACACTGAGGATTAGAAATTTGGAAGCAATCATGCCCAATAACATGCTGCCAGGCTGCAGAGGCAGTGAGGAAGAAACATCACCATGATAGACACTGATCCCTAGGAAGAAAGGAAATCCCTTGGAAGAAACAAATGTGGCAGCTCAAATACTAGACTTGCGGGGCACACAGTGCCCAGAATTCAGGGGTGGGGAGTGAGGAAGAACACTATACAAACAGCACTTGTTGCTGTCTCAGTTACCACATCCAAAAGCAGAACGGTTACAAGGGCTTCCTCTTCAGATACATACCAATGCAGTTCCTGGGACCAGCTGAGAAGGGCACATAAGCGTATGGGTGCCTTCCCTTACAATTTTCAGGGACGAATCGCTCAGGCCTGAACTCCTCCGGGTCAGGGAAGATCTCAGGGTCTCTATGCAGGGCATAAGTTAAAACGAGGACATTTGCACCTCTTGGTACCTGATAGCCCTCTAAAGAGAAGAGAGAAAGGGAGAAGCGTCAAAACAACAGCAAACAAGTGACTTCCTATACACAACAGAACAGTAAAAAATAAAACAATGCTGCCCTTTACTTGGGAAACACCTCCACTGTAGAAATGCTAACAGGAAGGGAAATGGCAAACACAGAACACTACTTACTAATACAGCAATCCTCTCTCAAGGTACGGGCAAACATGGGAACTGAAGGGAAGAGACGAAGAGCTTCTTTCACAACACATTCAAGGTATCGAAGATTCTTCAAATCATCCATTGTCACAGAACGCCAAGTGTTGTCTGTCCAAAAACAAACAGAGGGATGACCAAGACCAAAACTCCCCATCTTTGGCTAAACAAACTCAACCTGGATCCCCCCAGAAACTCTCATCATGCACCAAGACTATATACAAGAAGGTGTTACAAATATACTGAACATGCATATCTTGCCCCGAAGACATAAGGTTGGTTGTACGCCCCTACAGACCTTCCCACACCCATCCCAACCTAGCTGCTGAAAGCTCCAGAAGGGCTGCAAGGCATGCTCTTAAATCCCCTTCTACTTCTAGTCTTTTAACACATTGCCACTCACAAACGCAGCAAAACCCCAATGAAGGGGGAACGGGAACTTACCAAACACCTCGTCCAGTTCCCTGTGAACCTTCTTCTGAACTTCCGGATTATGTCCAAGCAAGTACAGGACCCAGTTCATAGCAGCTGCTGTTGTATCATGACCCTACAGGTCCAGATTTACAAAGACATTCACTTCAACTCTATTCCCATGCACCAGAGGGCTTTGTAAATACTTTTAGGTGTGCAGGTAGTATGAAAAGTGAGACTCCTTAGTCCCATGACCATGAGAAAAACAAGAATCAAGAATGAATAACTCTATTCAACACACTAACTATCAAGATAAAAGGTGATCCACGATTGTGATGAAAACTGACCAAAAGGGAAAAGTATTGAAATAACCCAAGCAAAATCCTTCTCTTCTGACTCTCAGGAGCTGCGTGAACTATCAGTATCTACACAATGAATCAGATATATATTCATCTTTTTGGTTACTGTCTAGTTAACATCTGGGGAGGCCAGTGACTATCACAAGAGAGATACAATGGACAAAACTTGTAACCTTTACAACTATCTAAAAATGGTCTAATGAGACACAGTACAGTAGCCATAGGAGAAAATACTTGGTTTTCTATGAGAAGGGAATCAACTACTAGTTCCCAGCACTGTGGGAAGGAGGGGAAAGGAAAACAGAGACAAAAAGTGAACCAAAGAAAGAGAAAAAAAAACACAAAAAAAGGGAGAACAGAAAAGGGAAAGGTTGACCAAAAAAGGATTTTGATACTAAAAAAGCACACTTGTGAACTTCAGGATGCTGCTGTAGTACAGAAATGGCAAGATGAGAAGAGAGTTTCTCTAGGTTACAATGCCATTAATACTGTTCTATGAATTAAGCTCTTCTGAGATAGAATTCAGGTCCATCTAATGGAAGTGTGTGGAAAACTCAAAAATCTTCTTTAGATCCTTCATTAGACAGGAAATTAGACAAGAAGAAGAGCCTCGAAGATGATCAGAGGTATGAAACACATCTCCTATGAAGACAGGTTGAGAGAGTTGGTTGTTCAGCCTGGAGACAAGAAGGCTCCAGAAAGACCTAATTGTGGCCTTTCAGTATTTAGAGGAGACTTATTAAAAAAAGAGAGAGTGTGACATTTTACATGAGCAGATAGTGATAGAACAAGAGGCAATGATTTTCAACTAAAAGAGAAGAGATTAGATTAGATTAGATTAGATGTCAGGAAGAAATTCTTTACTCAGAGATTAGTGAGGAACATGTTGCCTAGAGAAATTTTGAATGTCCTGTCTCTCAAGGTGTCCAGGGCCAGGTGGGATGGGGCCCTGGGCAACCTAATCTAGTTGATGACATCCCTGTTTGTGGCAGGAGGGGTGGAACTAGACGATCTTTAAGGTCCCTTCCAACCCAAGCCATTCTATGACAAGATTCTACAAGAAGACAAAGCACTGATGCACAGTGGACAACAGAAGCAGGAGACTGCAGCAAATGTAGCAAGGGAAAAATGTGAGGAAACATGACAAAATGCAAGTCAAAAAACTGAAACTATTTAGAGCTCTCTACAGTGTTAATGAGGTTTGCAACAAAAGCCAAGAGCCCACGGTCCATGCCAGCCACTAAGCTTTTATTTCTCACCTGCTTTCATGAGTAAAGCCTGCTCATATAGGCAGGGCCTACCACATATGCATTGTCCATCATTTTCCCAGGGCACATCAATGTTTCTATCCTACCTCTGTAGGATAGAAACTAATATTTCCTCTTAGGCTTCCAGGGCTAAAATAAAATCATGCTAAAAGCAACCTCCTGAATTAAGACAAGAGACACAACTTGCAAATTCTGAACCTCAGCTTTGGAGGAAAAAAACCAAACAAAAAACCCCAACAAACAAACAAGCAAAAAAAAAAAGGAACAACAAACCAATGAGTTCCTTGGTTACCTCAAACATGAAAGTATCTACTTCCTCACGAATGTCCTTGTAGCTCAATTTGTTCCCTTCATCATCTGTTGCATTCAGCAGCATGTCCAGAAATGCTTTTCTCTTTTTGGAACCACTTTCTTCAGAGTTGCCATCATTATCATGTTTCTTTTGTTTGATGATTTCCAGTTGTTCAGCTTTTTCTGCAATGACCTGAGAATAGAACCATTACATCAGATATGATGAATTCAGCAAAAGCGCGCCATCTGCCTCATGCAGTTTTGTCCTAACTTATCAAAACAACAACATCCATCTGTAGCAATCTACATGAGCTAGTTAGCACAGCTGTCAGCATTAGGTCGTGAAATTTAACTGACTTTTGGTATTAGTAGTGATTTATGACCAACCTTTCTTGCCCCAAGCAATAGAATAAACCTTGAACAGCCTTTGTGTGATCAAGGAAATAGATAGCCAAACTACATAAACAGCTTGGGGCTCATCAAGAAGTGTAAACATATCCAGAGTATCTGGAACACACCAATCATGAATGCCAACAACGGCAACAGCATATCAAAAAAATCCCCACAGTGTGAACATGCTAATTACCAATAAGATCTTCTCTGTTCTATCTGATAACTAAGGAAAGATCTCACTTCCAACCTCTGAAAAACTCAGGAAACTGAAGAGAAGCCAGGGCATCCCATAACCCTGCATCAAGGCTACACATAGTATTGGTGAAACCACTACACTAAAGCTTCCCAAATTTTCTCCAGTATGAAAGCAATGGCTGAATTTCCCTTTTTTGGTCCAAGTACAGACCCAGTAAAAGACATAAATTTCTTATTTTTTCCACTGTTGTTGCAAAACCAAAACAGAACCCTTCAATAAACTGGCATTGCTCTTAAAAAACAACAAAATAATTTAAAAGGGTGTGGAGTATGCAACTCTGTTTGGAGGAATCACTGAATGGAAGAAAAAAATACAGTTCCATATACACACATTGTTTTCCTCACTGAACATGCACATGTGTCACGTGTGGACCCATTCTTCACCTCAGTGCTTGCTGTCAGCACCTACACTAGGTGACATTACTATTTACGGTCCTTTGTCATCTTCTAAGATTTGGCTTCTTATATTCAGTGCACCAGCCCAGCATGGGAGGAGTGCAAGTGTTACCTTAGGTCCTCTTAAGAGCCACTCTCATGCCTTGCTGCTGCAACTTCCAACAAAAGGAATCAAAACATGAAGTACTTATAAACAACACAGTCAATGTGGCTGATTATATGTAGCCAAAGTTCAGAGATTATTTCCTTTGTCATAGACATTGATACAATAACATTATGGGGTGCATGCATAGGGAAAGCAGCCCCTCTGATAACATCCTAATAGCAGACTTGGGAGGGCAAACTTCGGCAAAAATAACATAGGAATTATCTGGTGAGAGAAAGGGCTGTTACTTCCACAGTCTAACAAGGTGAGAGAAAACTTCATTTTATGCCAAGTGAGTGATGCTTAATGATTTCTGTGTCAAGGTGTCTTACTGCTGATATGGGGACTTGCATGTGTTTGCTCCTCTCAGCAATTCTGTTCTGAACAGGGGAAAACGAATACAGGCTTCAGTTTCTGAGGGCTGGACCAAATGGCACTACCATGCAGAGCCCTATGCTTACTGCTCCAAACTTGGCATTGAGCTGCTGCAGGTGGTCCAGATGTGGAGGTTTTGGGGCAGAACAAGAGTGCAATGAATTTCTCTTGTTCATTTCAGTTGCAAAGGACCTGCAAGTTCTGACACTCCCTTGGAGTAGTCTAATTCCTTGTTTAAATTCAATACAAATCTTGACAGGGAAGTCAGCGCTTGTCTTCTTTTCAGGGAATTCCTCAGCCTCCCAATAGAGACATAGCATAATAAGGAAGCTGAACCTCACCTCCCCATTTGGAAGCTCTGAGTGCAAAACTTTGCTCCAACAATGAAGATTATCATTACAAATAATTTAAAAAAAAAAAAAGACTCCATACTGTATCTGTAAAATTGTGAAGGATGTTGAGGTTCCTCTTGTGTTCTCTTCCTTCTTTGAAAAATATATACAAAAAATCAGGCCAAAGCCAAGGGCTCTTCTGTCGCTGCTGGATTAGATCACTCATCCTAGAGGCAAAACAATTATATCATGTAGCATTACTTGACAAAAAAAACCAAATTATAGCACATTTCAAGAACAAAAAAAAAAGACTTTATGTACCCTAATGAAGTAGAACTTAACATATTGTGTAGGTTTAAAACTATTATTTGAAAGAAAGGCCATTCACATTTGTTTCTTGATTTTATACCATCTCAACATTTCTGCTACTTGTCCCAGCATCACCATGTTTTATATCTTTAAGCATTGATGTCTGAGAAGGACAGCACATTCTCATTTAGTTGGAATCCTCTTGAAACAGTTATATTAAGTCATTCAGTCCAGTCACACTGCACTTCAGTAAAGCATTGACCATGTTGTAAAGTCTACTCATGACAGGCTTCCAAAATATCTGCTTCAAGAACTCAAACAGTTTCTGAGAGCATTGCATTCCTAGTTGAATATCCAGATACCAGACCACATGTAAAAGTACTTAAAATGTATTTAAAATGAACGATATGAGACTTCAAGTATGCTCAAACACAACTGGAGTACATTTGGAAGGACTGATTGTCATTGCCATGCAGCTCTTGCACATGCTTTAGCTGCAGAGGAGTAATTATTACCAACTTCAAGCCCACTTGTGGTACAATTTGGGAAAGGCCAAGGAACCGATGATAGTCAAACCCTCCAGGTTTACCCCTGTTTTGTATCATACCTGTCTCAACAAGCTCCATCAAAAGCTAGCAATGAGACCATAGAATTTAGGTTGGAAAAGACCTTTTAGATCATTGAGACCAACTGTTAACGTAGTGTTAACCCAGTACAGTCCATTGCTACACCATAACCCTAAGTGCCACAGGTACATATCTTTCAAACACCTCGAGGATATTTAGTGACTCAGGGTTAGTCTGTTCCAGTGCTTTACATCCCTCCCTCTCTAACCCCTTGGCCTGCCTTCGTGACACCAGCAGCATCAACTCCAGCTCAGCTACAATGTAACTAAGGAAAGTGTGCCTTTACCTGTAGATAGCAGAAACATAGTCAGAATCCTTATTCTTCTGGGCACCCACATTCCTGCCCATTGCTGTTTCTAGGAGGAAAACATCAACATTTCACCAGTGCAAAGTGAAATGCAGCACACAGAGTAAGTTACTACTACTCACAGCTTCTGTCTATCACCACACCATCCCTTCGACAAGTGAATACACATATCCCTTTGCAGGGAATGAGCTTTCTTTGTATTTCTGTACCCAGGAATCCTGCTCCTCAAGACAGCCTCACTTCAGACTGCTACCTCTGTCCTGCCAGTCCCACAGACTCACCTGCTCAGATGCACTTAATAAACCCTGGGAAAAAGGCTGGGAAGGATGGAAATGCATTTAGAAAATATGCTGGGACATTTCTCTTCAATCATCTTATACAAACTGGGACAGCGGAACTCATAATCTTCTGCATCATTCACAGTCTCACCACAATAAATGAACAGGACTTACCACAGATGATATCAAGGGCACACAGAGTGATGTCCATAAAGACATCAAATGGTTCCTTGTCAACATGCTTCTCAAGTTTCTTCACCAAAATATTTCCTTGTTCATTCATGACCTCTAGAAAGTCATTCAAGATTGCAAAGTGGAATGTGGGAGTTATCATCTTCCTCCGTGACCGCCACTTGTCTCCAGTGCTGTAAAATTAATGGGGAGAAGGAAGGCTAAAAAACTCCTAGTCAAAAATAAAACCCTCATCATTACAGGAAGAACACAGTAAATACTGCAGCCTGGAAGAGGTGGACACACTGCAGATGTCTCTTCAAGCTGTTCATAGCACTCCACAGAAGGAGCAAATGTAAAATTTCTTGCTCCAGATCTCTTGGAAGCAGAAGCCACCATTTCTCCAGCTGGTCTCAACAAACAGAGATGCCAACAAGCCTCCAGACATCCTTGTTGGTCAGTGCACAGGCTCAGAAGGACCAAGCAGAAGCCAGCCAGAGGCCAAAACAGCTATTCAGCACCAAGGCCTCAACTCACCCCACTGTCTCTCTGAATCAGTGGTTGTGCTTGTCTTCATCCGCTGACCATGAAATGAGGCCTGCAGAGAACTAGGGCCTAGGGAAATTGTGAAAATTACTGCCTCAAGGCCTGGATAAAATCTACTTCCCTGGAGACAAGCAATCACTTCCCACATGCCAGTGACAAGCACTGAGCCACAGTGAGTGACACCAGCTTCCCTGGGGTCCTTGTTCACTTTTTCTAGATCACTTGCCCCACAGGCACACAACTGGCACTTCCGCTTACAGAGTAAAACCATCACACCACTGCTCCTGTTAACTCACTATTGAGGCGCTCCACAGGCCAGCTTATCTGCTTGCTGTCTGCCACTGCTGCCCTAATCAGCAGAGACTGGAACATTCTCCTCCACTATGTTTTTGCAAGCACAGGGAAGCCAAAATACCTCTCTAAGTCTATGGAAGACAAAACAACCGCTAAGGAAGAACAGTGAGGATACACCATGTCTGATGCCCATGGACCTCACCTCTGCACATTGCTACTGATTACTTGCTGCCTTCCTGAAGTCCGTGAACAAAACTCAGGATAAAACGCATACCTCATCCTCTCACAGGAACTTGCACTTCCCACACCACATGATCACAGCTGGCTTTTACCATACCATGGTCCCATCATAAAGCATGAGGATTCCACCTCTGAGGGCTCCAAACAAGCAACAAAGCTTCACTACTAACACAGGGATCTTGACCTTTTTGCAAAAACTCAGAAGAGACTCAAAGGTACCAAAGCCACTCTATACACACCTTGCTCTGACTCTTGAATATCTGCATCATCCAGACCAATCCTTCTTTTACCCTTCCAAGACTGGAGGACACCAAACGCTTACACCACTGCTCCTCCCTCTCTCCACTCCTAATTTATGCTCTTACTCAGGCTCACTTCTCATGATCCTCCACTTCATGAATGAAATGAAGGAAAGGGTGCACTCTCCGATCCTACCTCAAATCATCACCAACCTCAGGCCCATCCTACTGGTCTGCAGCATGACCAGCTGAGATAAGCAGTGCACACAATCTCTTCATTCAGAAATACACACAGCATTCCTGCCACCAAGACCTCTTCCTATCATATACCCTGAAAATGTCAAAAAGACAGCCGTGCACCTGAATTTCATTGTACCTTATACCTTGTCAGAAGTCCAGTGCCCAGCCATGGATGCAGGAAATCATACAGGTACGATTTTTCTATATGTTTTGAACTGTTCAGAATAACCTGTCAGAAAAATGAAAGGAGAGGAAAAAATATCACTTGTTAGATGGAGAGAGATTTCTTCACTATTTCTTCAATAAAAACTCCAACAGAGAAACAATACTGTCTTCCTAGTGCAAGGACAATCACTGTCAGCAGCAAAACTAATGACTACATTTTATGGCATCAAAACAGACCCACCAAGGTCTAATGCAGAAGTCTGTCAAAGAGACACAAGCATTGCAACCTGAATTCCATGATGTTCTATCCTTATTTAAGTGGTCTCATCTTCCCTGCTATCTGCTTGTTTGGTCTGATCTTGGGAGCAGAATCTTTCACATATGTGAAAACAAAGCTAAAGGAGATGCTTCTTTGGTGCTTTCATTTGCTAGTCATCTTCAGGATTCCCCCCAATCCCCTCTGACTAGGCCCTTTTATATTCCTTCACCTTAAGCCTTTCATTAGCACTAACTCAGAGGACCATCCCAAAGCAAATCAGTCCAAGCCCTTTTTAACAAAAATTACATGAATAGAAACTAACAGCTTGGACACTGCTTTGCATGACAGTAGAATAGACAGGAGACCAGCACACCCACCTCCACACTGTCAGGGTGATACAAAACCATGATAGGCAGTGGTCCTAGCCAAAGTCTGAACAATGGCCAACTTCTGAACTCTTCAGCATAGAACTGTAGCTGTTTAAAAAAAGCTGGAATAGAAAATCAGAGTAGAGTTTCAACAAGGGGGGTTTACAAAATAAGCAAGGCTTCTGTAATTAACTCTTTTACACCATATGCCTTGCAATTTTGATTTTGTTGTAGTTTTAACCTGCTGCTATGACCAAGCAGCATATTTTGCAAATGTGGATTTTACAATTCAGGTGTCCTAATCTCTTAGGGGACAGACTCACAGCATCATTTATGCCACAGATCAAGCTGAGGGATATCACTGCTGTCCAGCTGCCAGTTGGACTTCATACCAGTGAGCTCAGCAACCCAGCGAATTCTCCTCCCACATTATTATACACTTATCCAGTCCATGTCTTGTCAGTTTAGCTATACAGAAAGCAAGGTAGATAGCTGAATCTGTTGGCAAGGGAAGAGCAGTAGATGGTGTTTGCTTTGATTCAAAAAGGCCTTTGATACTATCTCATCACAGAGGACAATCAGGTTCATTCTGCAATATTAGAGGTGGGGGTCACTCTCAGAATATTCAAGGATTAAACACTTTGCCCTTTCAGAAACAAGCTTAAACAACAAATGACACCTTTACAAGCCTCTGCAGAGTTGAAAATTCAAAGGTCCTCAAATCAAAGAAAAAAAAAAGAAAGAAAAAAAAAGTTTCCTAATAGATGCCCAAATACAGCTTTCCCTATTCTTAGGAAAAGTTCTAATGACTCCTCATCTAACACGACTAAGAGCGTCAGATTATTTTGCTATTTTAAAAATATTTTTCCTAACATTGCAATGATTAAAATAGCACATTTTCCAGCAACTGTCTACCTACCAATACCAAAAAACAAAATCCCTATCATGAGAAAAGTTCTTTTCCTTTCTGCTATAAACTCTTACCCTTTTTTAAAGTTTTTTTGGTCGTATTTTTAATGAAAAAGATTATAAAAGATTATAAACCGCAAATTTCACTTATTTTTACATAAATAAATAAGAACAAAGATGGCTGGACATGGGAGCTTTGTGATTCCTTAACTAAAGCATGGGAGCTATGTGATTCCTGCTAACAAATGAGACTACACAGAACATCAGAGTTTCCATGCTTTCTGGAGATAGAAGCAATGTACTGGTTTGGTTCGGTTTTTTTAAGATTTTTAAAAAAGAGGATAATAAAGAAAAAAAAAAGATTCATCTCTCAGTCCAGCTCATATAAACATCCTATGATCCCCCTACTGCTTCTCCAAAGTCAACTCTGTGGAAAGCTGCTTGCCCTCACATCCATCACAGATGTCTCATATTTGTACTTATATATGGGATTGGATCCAGAGGAAATATATGACACTGTGCCTTGTGAACAGAGGCACCGTGTCTCAGCACAGGTCAGCACTGGGAAATGTATGTTCCAATGCTGTACTCACACTTGATTTCACAACGCTCCCACGACCCATTAGTCTCTCTTCTGGCAGCATACACAGCAGCACAGCCAGCAGCCAGCAACACATGCACAGAGCAGAACTGGCATACACAGGCATCACAAACACACACAGAAAAGCGTGAGTCACTGACAGCAGACCCAGCAATGCTTTCATACCACAAACTCCTTAAGAAATATGTTCCTGTTAAAAAATGAGTACCAAATGGAAAGGGAACATCTAGCACATTAGTGCTCTCTCAAGCACCTCACAAAAAGAAGGTCCCATTAATCAGTGCAAGAAAAAAAATATTTGCCTTTGAGGGATGTATTGTAAATACTCAGCAAGTTCTTTTGCATCTAACATGTACACCTAAGTCACAGATGATTTGGAATGTGAGCCTGGGTAAAAGCAACTTGGCATGCTAAAGTCCCGTGCACATGCTCGCTTGGGGGAAGGTAATTGTTTCGAGTTTTGTTTGGATCACAGCAAACAGTCATGAAGACACAGTGTTAAACTTTGTGAAACAGCACTTCCTGCAAGAGCCCCCAGCACGCCTCCCTCTCGCAAAAACACATTCCACAGTGTTCATGCTCCACTCTACCAACAACTTAATGGTCTGAGCCCAGCAGCAGCTGCTGTCAGATTTAACCTCTAGTTAATCTTTGAGACCGATAATAATGCCACATTTATGCAGTTCCTCTCCTTTCCTCTTCACTGCCCACTCCTCACACTGTTCCCCTCTGCAGATTGCCCACAGGCCTGGAGAGACCTAAAGGTAATAGCACATCCTCTGACACCCCACTGCCCTTCCCCGGCCAGCCACAGCTCAGCCACACAAGCACCTCACCACCACTGGCTCCTCCAGCAAACCCCAGGCAGTGCAGGGACCTCACAGCTGGGCTACAGCGTAAGCTGGCATTACCTTCTCCAGTCCGCTCTAAGAGCATGGCATTTCCCAGCACAGGATAGCAGGGGCTAATACCCGGGATCAGGTTCACCATCCGCCATCGCCTCCAGTATTCCATCAGGGAGGGCAGGGAGCACACAGTCACAACTGTCAACAGCAGAGTGATGACCCCAGCTCCCCAGGGCAGCAGCTGGGGTCTCCCTGAGAATACTTCCACAACCTCCATCATCGCCTCTCAGCCTCCTGCTCTGAGCCGTGTTCCCTGCTGCGGAACTAGCACTGCCTGTGCCCGGTACTGCAGTTGCAGTAAGCCAAATGGGCGGAAAAGTTGGCCAGAAGAGCAGGAGGCGGAGCTGCCACACGGGCCACTAGCATAGCTTCTTGCCAGGAAAATAGAGTCAAAAAACAGTCGTATGGAGAGGCTGCCTGCTAGCACTTCCTGATGGCAGGCCAGCCAAAGGAAACAGTGCTACTTTCCTGCCCTCACTCAGCTCGAGCCAAGTGAGGAGTGAGAACCTTCTTTGCACATCTCAGAAGGAAAAGACAAAGCACCATCAAGAGAATAAACACCTTTTTGCTGATTTGGGATAGATGGGTTTTCGCAATACCATCTTTCTCAATCTGTTTTCAGGTGCTCAACACCATTTTGCCATAGAGAACTGCTCCAGTGCTGTCCCACCCTATGCCTGAAGGGCCAGATAGAGAATACCTTTTTTCAGCTGGGTTGATGGCTTCAAGGGGTTACAAAAACCAGAGTCCATACAGACCCCTGATCAACAGCAGTACTGCAAAGCACACTGATGCTTCTCAGCTCAAATGGCCTTTACTGATCTCACTGTTGAATGCTCAGGCACAGGCTAAAGGGTGCCAGTAACACAACTGGCAGCACCAGCACCTGTGCCCCAGCTTGCAAAGTGCTTGGGTAGACACAGTACCAAACCCACCATATACACTGCAGCCCCTCCTGCCTTGGGAGGATCCAGGGCCTCTTCTCCCAGCTGCAGGGCTACTAAGCATCTGTTTCTCAAAGCGGGTGCTCAGACCTTTTGGTCAAACAGAATTTTGGTAGAGGCAGCATGGTTCACAGCCAACTCACAAAACTTCGCCCCCTTTATTGTGAATAAAGCACAAATGGTATTTATGGCCAAAGTCATATTTATCCTGTTTGCTTTGTACCAAAAATGACTGCACTGACTGCACAAGCATTTTTAGTAAATCAACAAACAGCATAAACAAAATGACTAAGATAAAAAACACAAACAGAAAGCTCAGAACATCAGAAGTTAAGTAAGGTTTTTGTGACCCTTGGCATCAAGGGGGGTAAATTTTGGCACTTTGTTCCTGCAATCTCCCAGCAGAGACTTTATGATAAATGCTGACTGTTATATCTTTCTGCACAGTAAACAGCTGGAAATGAACTTTGCTACTCTTGCTGTTGTTTGTAATGGTTTGCAACAGAAAGCAGCAGATACATACCCAGTCTTGCAAACACATAGGCAAGTTACACAATCATCAGTCTCGTCTTTTGTTCAGGTGACATCCTAGGAAGGAAGCAGGCATGCAGGATGAAGAGACACACCTTTTGCCTTTTTAACATGGAGATCAGCTGAAAAATTATGCTCTCATATTTACAAAAACTCTTGCAGTTTGTTCCCTTCATTGGACCAATATTAGATGAAGTGACTATTTGTGATTCTGAGTCAAAAATCTGTACTTCTAACTGCTGATTACTCCTTCGACAGGAAAAAAAATAACCAACACCAAAAACACCTCTGAAACACCAAGGAGAAGGTGAAAAGCCATTGGGAAAGCAGTAGGGAACACTGCAAAACAAACAATGCAACATCCTGCCAGCAGCTGGCAATGGTGATGATGTTAATAAAAGGCAGCAGAAACATTGGAATGAGACATGAAAGATATATACCCAAGAAAGAAGAAATGAGAGGTCTAGCATCTTTGAGGCCTAATTATGTCACTGAGACTTGGAATCATAACAAACTTTGGAGGACGTTCTCTAGGAAATGAGTTTTTTACTAGATTGTGATTAGCATTTCCAGAGAGCTATTTATTCAGTATTGGATTTCTGTGAGCACTCCACCGGTTAGTGAATCTTTGCTTTTATAAATGCTCGTAACAGTGAAAACCCACTTTTATTCAGTCTCTTGCCTAAGTGGAAGCCTATCTGCCTGTGCTGACAGAAGACACACAATATGTTAGGCAGCGGTGTCAGCCAAGAAACACAATGACAAGATAGGCTTCTGCTGGTCCCTAGAATGCAGTTTGGATTCTTCAATAAGAAGAACTAATAAAATCATCATTAACAGCAAGAAAAAAAAACCAAAAACAAAGCAAAGCAAGGCTAAAGTGGATCTGATACAACAGGACAATAGAGAAGTACACAACTCATTCTGAAAAATTTTTTTTTTTCTTAGCAAGAGCTTCTCTCTTTCTAAACACACACCATCACAACATGATTAACCTTTATGCAGAAAGCTACTCTGAAAAAAACAGGCTATTTGTAGTCCACAACAGCCCTCACCTACACAAAAAAAATATAACACGGTATGTCTCCATTTCAAAATATGTCATGAGCTGGACAGTTCAGAGATCTCCCCAGTCCTCAGAGAGGAATTTTAGGGCCTGATACTAAATTTCATGCCCAAACTAGGATACTACAGCTTCATGCCCAAAATCTAGGCTTCCAAGAACAAATCCTGAGGAAGACTCCATCCTAAAATCCTTCTGTGGACCCTTTCTCACACATGTAAAGGAGATTAACAGCATTTGTGAGACAGAGACCACAGCTGTTTTTCAGAGACAGACCAATTGCTTTGATGCTACCTCCATCAAGCATATCTTGCTTGGTCTCTGCAACCTAGTGTTCACTGTAGAGCAACAACTGCTTTGTTCCACAGCCATCATTTGGGATCCTTCATTACCAGACATTTTCCATGAATTAATTATCCCCAACAGAATACAAAAGCCCACCTCCTAAGAAACCATAATCTTCCCAACCAAGATAACATGTCTTACAATAACAGAGACCACCACTCACACTCCAGAACAGAGACTACTGTTGTAAAGCAATTTTGATAAGGTATCAATGATGTTGCCATAACCAATAGACATTAACACTATGTAGCTGCTAAAGCATCTTACCTATATTTATCCATCAATGTATCAAGGAAAATGCACACTCCCAAGCTGGATAACCACAATTCATCCAAGGCCACAAGTGAAGATTCTGCCCAATTCTCTGTGATTTGGCTAGATTCTACACAACCTCCTTGCTAAACTCCAGCAAGTTTAAAGAAAGCATTTAGCAGCATGCAACACACTACATGAAGTGAGCCAGAGGTCATGAAGAATGAATAAACAGGGCAGTTTAAGATCAGGGAAAACTTGTAGGTCACAGCACTGCAAATCTGCTACCTGCATTCTTGCAGCATGGAAGACTTGGTATCAGTATTTTCTCTAGGAGGTTCTTTGTCCACATTTGATATGCCTGCACATAACACAGTCATAAATGTACAGCCTGTTAGAAGCTGTGGTGGGTTAGCCTTGGCCAGCAGTCAGATACCCACCCGTTCACTCCCCTCCCTCAACAGGACGCAAAAGCTTATGGGTCAAAATAAAGACTGGAAGATTGCTTACTGGTTACCATCATGGGCAAAACAGACTCAACTTTGGAAATTCAATTTAGTTGGTAGAAAATTAAAAACAGATAATGAGGAAGTTAGAAACAAAGACAAAAGTTCCTCTCTAGTGCTCCCTCCTCACACTTTTCTCCTGCTCCAGCTGCTGGTTTCTCCACAGGCTGCTGAGGAATCTCTGCTTTGGAGCCTGGAGCACTGCCTCCTTCTCCTTCACTGACCTTGGTCTTTGCACTGCTGCTTCCCCTCTCTTTCCCCAACCCCGCCCCACTCTGCTGTCTGTTTAGCATTTTGTACACTTGTAAATACTTTTTCACAGAGGTGCCACTGCTCAGCTGTGTCCTGCAGTGGATCCAGTGTGGAGCCAGCAGGAGCCAGCAGTGTTGTCCTCTCTAGCCTTTTCTCAGAGAGGCCACCACAGCAGTAGCCCTGCTGCTGACACCATGACACCTACACTCAGCTGAAAAGCCTACCATGAAACAATCACAAGTCTGAAAGGGAAAATGGGGGTGAAATGTCCTTCACATCACCTCCTTGCAAGACCAGAAATGTCCATTCCAAAGTGATGGATGCATGCAAACTATCAACAACACTAAATATTTGGAAACCATACAGGTGCTTTTCCTTACAATGTTCAGGGAAGAATCACTCAGGATTAAACTCCTCCAGGTCAGGGAAAATCTCAGTAGGGCATAAATTCTAACAAGAATATTTGTGCCATTCAATACTGGATATCCTCCTGAGGAGGAAAGGGAGAAGGATTAAAACAACAGCAAATAAGTGGTTGTCTATAACTGCTTCAACATAGGAAAAAAAGGAGAAAAACCCTATCCTTTACTTGGGAAACCTTCTCAGTACTCTCTCCTGCAGACTTTCCAGCACCCATCCCAACCACCTCTAGCCACTTAAAACTCTAGAATGGCCTCATGGCACATTCCTATCTCCACTTCTTCAATCTTGATAAAGGAATGGAAAACTTACCTCATCCAGTTCTCTGTGAACCTTCTTCTGAGCTTCAGGATTACATCCAAGTAAGCACAAGGGCATTGAGAGGATGTGCAGAGATGCAGTTAGAAAAGTAAAAGCTCAGCTCAAATATAAATTGGTCAGAGATATCAAAAACTACAAGAAAGAGTCCTTCAGGTACTATCATGGTTTAGCCTCAGACCACAACGAAGTACCATGCATACACCCCACCCTGGTGGGACGGAGAGGAGTGTCAGAACAAAGATAAAACCCATGGGTTGAAATAAGGAAAGTTTAATGATTGAAATATAGTAAAGTAAAATGAAAATAGGAAAAGAAGAGAGAGGAATAAAACCCAAGAAACATAAGCAATTGCGCAAAACAATTGCTTACCACCCACTGACCCCAGTCCAACTCTGAGCAGCAATAGGCCCCTCCCACTTCATATACTAAGCAGGGCCTTCTGTGGTATGGAATATCCCTTTGACCACTTGGGGTCAGCTGTCCTGGCCATGCTCTGTCACAGCTTGTTGTGGACCTTCTCACTGGCAGAGTATGGAACATTAAAAAGTCTTTGATGTAGGGCAAACACAACTTAGCAAGAACTAAAACATTAGGCTGTAATCAACATTATTCTCATACCAATTAAAAACACGGCACTGTACCAGCTACTAGGATGAAAATAAATCCTATGCCAGCTGAAACCAGGACAGGTGTGTAAACAAGCAGAGACAGAAGGAAAGTATTTGCCTGCTGTTTAACAGTGGAGATGAATTAGTCACCCACAAGGCTGAAAAGGCAGAGGTACCCAATACTTTCTTCACCCATGTCCTTTCACCAGCACCAGGCCTTGGGAACAAAAATCCTGGCTGATGCAAACAAAGACCCGCCATCTGTAAAGGAAGAGTTGGTATGTGAACTATTACAGGAGCTTGACCTCTACAGATTGATGGGCTCTGGCACTATCCAACCAAGGACAGCTGGCCGATATAGCTGCGAAGCCACTCTCCATAATCTTCGAGTTGTGGAATTTGGAGGACATCTGAGGAAACTGAAAGAAGGTAATGTCACTCCTATCTACAAGAAGGACTTAAGAGATGATCCAGAAAATTATAGGCCCATCAGTCTTACTTCAGTCCCTGGAAAACCTATGGAACAAATTTTCCTGGGGGCTGTTACAAGTCAAACAAAGCCCATGATTAGGAAAAGCCAGGACAGACTGACCAAGGACAAATTGTGCTTGACAAACTTGACTGCCTCTTATGACAAAGGAACCTGCTTGGTTGATGTGGGGCAAGTGGTGAATGTTGTCCACCCGGGTATCTCCAAGGCTTTTGAAATGGTTTCCCACGGCCTCCTCCTACGGAAATGTGTATGTGATGGTGTGGATGTGTGATCCATGCAGTGGGTGGGGAATCGCTGACCGGCCACACACGGAGGGTGGTGGTAAATTGCTCCCTTTCACACTGGGAACTGTCACAAGTGGAGTCCCCAAGGGAACGATACTGGGCCCAACACTGTTTAGTATCTTCATCAGTGGTTTGGATTATGGGATCGAGTGTACGCGGCTGAAGTTTGTCAGAGATACCAAACTGAGTGGGGCAGAGGACACTTTGGAAGGGAGAGACACCCTGCAGGAAGACCTGAACAGGCTGAAAAATTAGGCTGACAAGAACCTTATGAAGTTCAATAAGGACAAGTGTAAGAACTTGCACATGGAAAAACATAATCCAGGAGAGCAGCACAGGCTGGGGATCTACCTGGCTAGGGAACAGCTCTATGGAAAGGGACCTGGGGGTCCTGGTAGACAAGCAGCTCAGTGTGAGTGAACAGTGCTGCAGCAAAGAAAGCCAATATGAGATTTGGCTGCATCAACACCAGGAGAGATAAAATCACCATCCCACTCTACTCAGTTCTGGTCAGGCCACACTTGGAATGCTGTGTTCAGTTTTGGTCCCTGTTATACAAGAAAGATGTGGACAGGGTGGAAAAGGTACAGTAAAGGGGGTAGCCTGTCATGTGAGGAAAGGCTGAGAAAATTGGATTTGCCCAGCTTGGAGAAAAGAAGCTTAGGCACACCTTATGACCATGTTCCTGTATTTAAAGGGTGGCTACTAAGAAGATGGAGATTTCCTTTTCATAAGAAGTCTTACGGAGAAGTGAGGAGTGATGTGTGCAAGTTATGCCTGGGAAGATTCCAACTGGACACAAAAGGAAAACTTTTCACAATGAGAATAATTAGCCATTGGAATAATCTCTCCTTTATGTGTGAAGTGGTGGATTCTCCAACATTGGACACTTAAGATTCAGCTGGACAAGGTGATGGGCCATCTCATCCAGCCTGTGCTTTTGCCAACAAGGACCAGATGACCCTTCAGGTCCCTTCCAACCTGGAAGGAGTCTATGATTATCAGGATGTAAGATAAGCAGTGATTCTGTCAGGTGCCCAAAAACTGACCAAAAGGGAGAAGTGTTAAAATACTTCTAGTAGACAGCAAACATTCCTCTTCCCTCTCTCTTGCCACCTGAGAGTGATCCAATGCTGCTCTAGTAATTAGCAAATCTTTCCTTTTAAGCTGCAGAAGCAGATGCTTATTGTTCTGCTCTTCTCTTCATTTGTACAAAAAATCTCAAAAAGTGGGAATGATCTTACAGACTTGTCAGCATGCTGGTTCAATTGCTCAGCATTTGTAAACATGTTTGGCTTCGCAGGCAAAACATTACTTGCTGTAAAAAAAGTTCATCCCAGCAATTCCCATAGTTACAGATGATTAGAACAGCATAAGTAAAAGCAATAAATGAGATTTCAAAAGAATTAAAGGAAGAAGAAAAAGTAGGTACAGATAATATTTGTAAGAGATCAAATATTATAATAATACAATAATAAGCAGACAGACTGAAAAATTAAGAAATAGTAAAACAGTAGTTAAAGAGGAAGTACTGCAAACTCCTGCTTAAAAGTATAAATATGACTGATATATAGATAGACCAGAACATCTTTAAGGAAACAAAAAAAGTGAGAACAGCACTTTATGTTCTAAATGTATCTTATTTGACAGGTAGAAAACAATTCCCTGTGAAAGGCAGAAAAAGGGGGAATGCCTGAGAAGAAAGTGTAGCTGCAGTCTCTTGATACTGCAAACAAAGCAGACACCTCAACCATTTATTTCATTTTGCTCTAATTTTTTATCTAACCTCTGGTCAAATAATTTTAAAAGAAGGTAATGCAGGCATCCTGAGGATTGCAAGGCTCAGCAGACACCAGCACAATGCACACCTTCTTTGTTACACAAGATACTAAGTGGCAAATTTAGTGCTGCAGTCTTTCATTTAGGGCAGAGGGTTTCTGTTTCTTCCTAAAACAAGTTAAGAAGCAGTCTGAAATCTCTTCCTTGAGGCTGGAGGATTTCTCTGAAAGGATCTGGAGTAATTCTGTGAACCTGGAAAGTATAAAACATTGTTAATTGTCGTAGTTTCCAAAAGACACTCCAAGATTATATGTGAGTTACTTTAACCAATGTGCTCAGATCAATGTTTCCTAACCTGCCCTTATTCTTACATCACTTGTTATATAATTATGTCAATTATATAATTATTTAAACTCAACAAACGTCCAAACAAGTAAAGGCTACATATAAGGACTCAAATACATCAAGAACTAGCTAGTCAGCTTTATTGTAAAAACGGAACAAAATGAGCCACATACGGTTGCTCTCTTTTTTGGTGTTGTAAATTCAAAACAGAGCTGCAAATCAATACAAATTTTTTTTTTTTTTTAATGAGAGCTTTATATTTTTGTTAAAAATGCACATTTTCAAATCTGCTTTTTCTTCACACAAAAAGTTTATTAATTTCAGAGCTAAAATAAAATTTGTCATGAGCAGTTCACAAGCATGCAATTGTGTTACTACTCTAGCAACTGCAAAAATATCTAGCCTGTACACCACATACTCTTGCTATAGTTGTAAATATGT
>VZTE01004036.1:871181-884570 GCA_013397775.1 Eulacestoma nigropectus | reverse complement strand
GAGATGCAATGAGATGGAATTCTGTCATAACAAGAAAAAGAAGCTTCACAGGATTCCTACCCATAAGAGTCAGGACTACTTCAGAACAAGTGAGAAGAAACTTCAAAACCAAACTCAAAAATCCTGCCAAGAAAACCCATTCTTTTATGCTGAGATGGCTCCCCCTAAGCACTACACTTTTTGATGGTATGATGGGTTAATAGGTTTTGCTGGCCTTTTACCTTCCAAGTGATTTGTACTTTGCTTACCTGTTATCAAAAATCTTTGACCTGTCCTTCTGTGGTTAGCAGAATCCGTGGGAGTCAGTGACTTCTTCTGAGGTATGTCTCTCTGTAAAAAGGAAAGACACACTTTTAGCTAGTGTGATACACTTACCTACTGAAATGGTTTGATTATGGTTTTTATGATCTAGTCCAGCAGACTGGATCCTACCAAAGTAGAAAGCTCCAACCAGCCCTAAAACTGCACACTTCTAGCGCACAGACACCCTCAAAGGAAAACTTTGATGCATTAGACCTGAAAAAAAATTCTTCCTCATACAACAGCCCCACACCCTCCCCAAGACTTTTAACAACCTCCTCTCTAAAGGCAGCAGGAATCCCTGTACATCAGAAGTCAGGAGAGACCCAGAAATGAGACCTTCTGTAGACCAACGAGGCATGAATGAAAACCTCTTCCCTTTTCCATGTCTCCACTTACACTGTAACATACCCTGAATGTATGAGTTGTGTTGGGCCTTGAAAATTGATCAACAGGAACAGTTCTTTCTCTGAGTGGCTGTTTCTCTGTCCTGCCAGCCACTGCACTTGACACTCTGCTATGAGCATATCGTTCTTGATGCTGAGAGAACTAAAAAGAGCATTAAGAGAAGGCAGCAATTGAATAAATTCAATTTTTTTTTTCTATTGACATACAAAAGTTCACAAGAAGAAAAGAAAAATACTTTTTCAATAACCAAAAGCAACACTTTAAGGGTTTGCCTGTTTTTTTTTAAATAGATGTAAGACTGTTTCTATGTTGGCATGTTGACATATCAACATGCTAATTTACTTCCATTTTGGTGACTCATTACTTCCTCAGCCTTCAAAAATAGGCCAATACAAGACCTGGTTTTTTCAGCTGGTATCCTTTTCTATTTCAGCCAGCATAATTTTCTAATTCTTATAACCTAACATTAGTGAATAAAACACTGAAAAGAGTTATTTAAATCCAGATGCATAGAAGTGCAAGGTTACTATCTTGTTGCTTGGTTCTTTTTATCTTTTTTTAATCAGATTTTTCTGTTGTCAGAGAAGTCTTTCCACTATGATCTGCCTGTGACCTGAGGTTTTATACTGCCTTCTCTTGCATTGTAATTGTATCCCAATGTAACACACATTAGCATGTTAAATCTGTGTATTAAATACAAACCAACACAAGCTGTAAAATTACTCTTATCAACCAGTGACCTAGGGCAATTTATTTCTAAATAGCTTGAATTTCTTAATCAGTAAAAAAAATGAACACAACTTACAGAGCTGTGTTGCATTCGAGGTACTGAAACATATTGTTCAACAGCCTCAGAGTTTATTGGTGGTAACTTGTTCCGGGTTGCAGGTGCACGAGCAGAAGATAAACGATCCCAGCTGCCAACCCTACAGAATTTTAAGGGTTCCTCTTTTAGGAGAATTCACATTACAGACTTCTTCACTGAAGTAATATGAAATTATTAAGTAGTACATTTCTTTATAAAGCTCAGCTACAGAAAGCAACAGCACCTATTACAGCAATAAAAAAAAAAACAAATGCCTTTCCTCAAAAAATCATGGCTCTGCTTGCTTTCTTCTTCCTTCTGAATTCTACAGTTAATAATAAATCATGGGTTAGTTCTCAAGTATTTTGCAAAATCCTTCAGTGGTGAAATGTCAATAAAGTTCTGAGAAAAGAAAAGAATAAAATGAAAAACTCACAATTTCGTCCCTTTACGGATTTCATCATTGTACATATTAGGAACTTCTGAGCAGGGTTGGTCAGAGGTGACAGAAGGTAACCTTGGTAGTTTCCTAGAAGATGCCACCACTGCCGGAAATGATGAGAGAACATTGTTATCAGAAATTCTCCCCAGCCTAGCATGTGCTGAATTTGGAGCACTGGAGGTAATGCTATGCTGTTTGTCTTCTTGCCCATTCCTAGGGAAAGAGATAGAAATAATGAATTAGGATCAAGAAAAACAAGGATTTAACAGTGCGTCATTTCAACCTCTGCAAATCACTATCATATCAGTGATCCACACACACAATCACTGCCTTTTTATTGCCTTTTTCTAATAGCAAAACATTTTTTAAATAATGTGAATTATGTCACATTTTTAAAATGTCAGTATCAACACCTACTGTATTTTTTCTGCTGTGGCAGCATGCCTCTGTTGGAGTGGTTTTGCTTGAATTGTCATCACGCCATCCAAATTGCTACAGAAATTGCTGGAGAAACGGTGACCCTATTAAAAGCAACAACTATGTGTTAACCTTTACTTTTTTAGAAGGAAAACCTCAAAAAGCACAGTTAAGAGGTATTTTACTTTTTTTTTACAAAAGTTCCTTTTAAGATGGTTCAGTACAATTCTCAAGAGTAGATGGGGCAACTATCCTTTTCTCTTTTGCTTATTTTAAACAGGTTTTATAAACACAACTTGTGTAATTTAGTTACTGAATTGCAACTTAATTTACAATATAAGTTTCAGCTGAAGCCAGAGTTTGATTCTTCAAACTTTCCGTTTTCCCTCAGCACAGGGGCATGATTTACCGAAGCATTTTACTTCTGGCTGCTGGGACCACTCAGAACAAAGCACACCAATGGGGAAAACCAATATTGCTGCGCTATCTTTTCTGTGTTCCTTATCTCACTGTTTAACAAGCATGGAAAAAGAGCCAGTGGAAGAGAATGAAGTCACTTGAACTGAATAGAAAGAGATAGGAGAAAAAAAAAACTAAACAGAAGCAGTGGCTGAAAAAGGAATTGAATGTGCAAAACAGGAATCAAGAGACAGAGGGAGGAAACAGCAAGCAGGACAAAATAGGACATTTTATCAATATAAGCATGAGCTTCCAGAAAGACAGGTAAGGCCTAGTGACAATGCGCTGGTGGATGTACTGCAGAATCCCCTTTCACAAGAGGCAAAGGAAAAGAAAAGGAATGGGAGAGTGTCAGAGACTGAAAATAGTCCATGCCTCAAACACAGATATAAAGTTTTGCTCATTATAAAGAAGCTACAACCAAAGAAGCCTCCCTGAAGACTGGGACTTTGAACTGAAAGTCAAACTGCTGATTAGATAAAGGGAAACCCATTGTTCAATCATCTGTGGCTGAGTTTGGGGTAGGGTACAGAGCACAGCTCACAGAAGCCAGGTTTACACAGACTCCCCCCGAGGCGAGGCGGGAGGAGGAGGTTTCGGGTGCTGGCATAACCTCTGGTCAGAGGCAATAAACACCCATCCTCCCTTTGACACAAACTGGCCCAGCTGTGGAACCCCCAGCCCCACAGGCCACATCCACGGGACATTCACGTGAGAGGCCCTGCACCACAGGGCTGCACGTGATGCACCAGACCCAGAGCCGACTGTAAGAGACTGCCCCCCCTCCACCTCCCCACGGGGACATGCCTGGACATTGCTACCTGGCCTGAGCATATATAAACCCATCAGATTCTATGCTTTTCGGGGGACCTTCACCACCAAGAAGACCAGCTGGAGAGGATCAACGGAACATTGTTGAGATCCACGGAGTGGTGATATTTTCCTTATTCTGTCCCTGTAACCCTCTTTCTGTCCCCCCCACCTGATTTCCTACTTCTTTCTTTCTCTCTTTCTCTCTCTCTCTCTTATTTATTATCAAATAAAACCCTTACTATTGACTGGCATATGATCTCATTTGCACCTTAATTCGGGCAGAGGTATTTCTAAGAACCTTAATAATAATTGGATCTTAACAGAGAGTCTGAAACTCGCAGGGTTGTGAGTAAAGCAGTTCAAGTTGCAACTTCACATCCCAGTTTGTCTTCTTAATTCTACCATGAAGAAATGACTGGACCACAGTAAAAGCAAAATTAGTTTTTAACGACAGAATAGAATTTAAAAAGACTTTGCAAATCAATGGCAGCAATACCTGACTGGTAATCGTACCTTTAAGGACCACCAAAGAAAAACAAGTGACAATAAAAAAAAAAAAAGAACATTTAATTAAACCTCATTTTAAATTAGATGACTTTAAGTACACCTAATTGGTATAAAGAAAAAAAAAGAGGAAATAAAGAAAAAGAGCCTTTTCAAGTTTCAACCAAGATTGTCCAAGGTTTGAAGAAAAAAAGAACGCCATTTGACAGAAAGGTTTATTTTATTTTTACCTGTGATGAAACAGAGTGAGCCCCAAAAGATATACTTCGTGCTTCAGAGCCTCTGGAAAGAGGAATGCTCCCAGCATCTGTTGTAATATGAATGACTGGCAAATGCGGCAGTTTTGCTGTAACAGTTTTCAGTTTTTCTATTCGTTTGTCACACTCTGCACAACAGCAAAAAAGTACAGGGAATACGAAGTATTTTATATGTTTACCAGCCATCATTTGTTGGGATTCACACAATATTACACTACACAGTAAACAAAGACTTTCATATAGCTTTAAGTTTCCATGATATTTAAAACATAAATTATGGGTTTTTGAAAGCATTTCCATTTGTCTGTGCTTTCTCTGACACTGACATACAAGCTGGCCTATACGGGCAGATTTTGAGGTGAGTCTTTTAAGAAAATACAGCTAAGACTTTAGAAATGCTGTCTAAAAATCCCCAGACATTTTTTTTAATACTTAAAAAAAACCTGAAAATATATATTTATTAAAAAGTCTATTGATACTATCCTTGTCTGACAGCAGCTGTACGCTGTTTCATTTTGGGTATATGCTACCATCTTATTTCTATTATAAACCCAAATTCTTTTCCTTCCTAGTTGAAATACTAGCTATTTGTCATAAGCTTATGAACTTCAAAAAGATAAAACAGCAAACTTATCATAATACTGCCAAATGATCCTCCCTAAACTATAATACTGAGAGCTAAGCCTGTGGTGTAAAAAGAACTTTTAAATTACACTAAAACCTGAAATGTTAAGTTCTGATGCTGCAACAATTCAGAGAAATTTTGCCATTTCTCACTTTGTTATATTCTTGTATTTGAGATTGAGTGTACCTTACATTTGAGGTAACTTCCAAAATCCACCCTCAGGTATTCTTCTGTTACTTCTATCCCTTTAAAATACATTGAAAGAACTGAAATTTCCCTCAGCTTCCAAAGATAACACATACACACTAAATAGGTTTTCACAGCTAGTTAATTTTCCTCGCTTTTTCTTTTCCTCACTACAGTCTGTCAGAATACGAAAACATAAAATAAAATCACATGCATCACCTTTTCTTCATCCTATAGTAAACTCATGAAGTCCTGCACATCAGCAAGACTGTCTATCTTACTTCAACAATCTGACTACCCAAGGGTTCTTTTTATTAATAAAGCTTAAACAATGAGGACTAGGAGACTTTGATTCCTAGGCTCCAGATTCAGATCACATTGTCAGTAATACCCTGCTAACAGCATCAATTTGTATCTTCAAGCCAGTGATTAATTTTTTTAAACACGCTCTCTTGCAATGAAGCTATTTCAGTCAGTATTTTTCTTTTTACACCTCTCACACAAAACTCCCTGAAAATTAGGAAGAAAGTTTTATTTTAGGTGATGTGCGTGCACACATTCTTGTGGCAAGACGTTACATATGTTACCATTCTACAGCAATGGTTATCTTAAATAAAACTTGGAAAATTTGCTTAATTTAAGGGGATAGGAGAAGATGACTTTTCTGAATTAGATTCAACAAGTATCATATTTTCAAATGAAAATATCAAATACCTGGGATACTAGTTTCCCAATTTTTTTTAATCAGTTCCTCCAATATTCCAATGACATTGCTCCAGATATGATCAAATACTTCAGAAGCCACAGCATCTTTGATACAGGCATTGGGAGAAACAGGGGGAATGCCACGCTTACACCTCTTCTCAGAAAGACGCATTTTCTTTTGTTCCCAAATCTCATCCTCACTAATAAAGGAAACAAATTCAAAAGAATTCCCATGGGGTTTGACTTTTTCCCCACTCCTTCAATTCAGAAACATACATATGGAAGAAAAGGCACTCAGCAGGAGATTACCAAAAAATTCAAACTCAAATTCACCTAAGGGAAGAGAACCTATCAAATACATATAATGATTTTCTCTTTCATTTGCTTGCCATTGAAAAATTTAAAAATCCCGTCAGGGCATTACAAGAGAAAGATCTGCAGGTCTAGGAAAAAGTTTTATACGTGGCACACAGTCATTTGAGACTAAATCCTCTGCTTTTTACAATAACATAGGTAACAACTGTTTTATTTGTCAAGAGGATTCTCACAGAAAATTTCACGCCCTGTGTACCTGCACACATCTGCAAGTTTCCACCATTGATCAAAGCTGAAATAACTTTAAAGGATTTCTGCAGCCTGACAAGAATATTAGAGCCCATAGCCTTACACATACCTTCTTCCTCTCCACTACAGTTAGGACAGTTATGCTTTCTAATTTTTTTTTCTGGTTCCTCTCTATTTGGGGAAGCATGTTTTAGCAACATTTCCTAACTTGGTCTTCTAATACACCCTCTCAAGAAGAAAGTTTAAACTTTTTTCTTTTTTTAATGCCATCATATCTTTTTCTAAGGAATGCTTTTTTTTTTTTTTTGCAATCACAAAGATGATTCCAAATTCCTACTGGTTTCTACTACTTCCCTTTCTCTTCTCTGTCCCTTCTTCCTCAAACCAAACTGCATAATTCTCAAATGTGAGATGTGGCTGAGTGGTTCCAATTGACAAAATGACCAAGCTGTTCTCCTGTCAGGACTAAACTAAACCTGTCAGCACTAAGCTGAAACCTAATGTTTTAGTTATGGAAAACAATTTTTTTCAGAATTGAAGGAAACAAGAAGCATATGAAGGAGACAAAAGAGAGAAACACACTTTCACACAAGTCTCCCTCCCAATTTAAGTTTGCTTACTCAGTAAAACAAAGAGAGAAGACTATTGAGAGTAGTCTTAAACGTTTCCCAAAAAGGCAGCAACCCCAGCCTTCTCTTTCAAAAAGAGCATTGAAAGGGTCTCTGTCTGGTTCCTCAGGTTTTCAGAACAACAGTGTCTTTGTTCTGAGTATGCATAAGGCCTTAGCACAAAAAGCTGTGCTTTGTGTCCAACTAGTCCTACCAAAGTTTTCCCCTTACGGAGACCTTTTAGAAAGCAGCACATTATGATCTTTCATCCACCCAGCAGCCTAGCTGCTGGAACATTCATGCCTAGTGAGTGTTCTGACCACTGTGCTACTGAACACAGGGGCAGAAGGAACTGTATCTTACAGAAGAGAAACACAGTTTATGAACCCTGACTCAGTTCACTGATAATTTTTCATTACATTCTTAAAAAAAACATGTATCTGTTATTTACAGTTCCTTGTTGTCAAAGGCAAGATATTCCTCTATTTTTCCATCCTCATCGTAAATTTCTTCTTCCAGGAAGGAATACATGGCTGAGTCTGAAGCAGAAATCCTAGTAGAACTTGAATCCAGTGATTTATGTATTGGAGATGCTGTTGGGATCAGTTTAGAGCCTGAGATGCAGAGCCTGAAAAAAATGTCAAGAAAATGAGAGTTAAACATTCAAAGAAAGGAGAAAGTGCATATTTAATTATACTGACATGTTTCAGTCATACAAAAGTAATATTTGTACATGTTTAGGACGGGGGAAGACCAAAAAGAAAACTTTAAAAAATTAACATACTCTTTTGTTTTACCAGTACATTCAAGGAGGCCAGGCAAACAGTTAGTATCTACATGAGCATCATTTTTGCTCTGAAAATGCTGAAAGCCTTCATCCTTTGGCACTAGGAGCTGCTTTCCTAGAACTCTGAATAAAAAGGAGAGAACAAGCAGTATCTTAGATGAAAACCTAAGCCATATGCAAATATCCAGAATACAAACACCTGCAAATGGTAGGCAATGCAAAAGCACACCTTACATCTGCTTTGAAAAGCAACTCATGGAGGGGCCAGAGCCTTGTGTACTACCTTAACATCACCTAGTATTTAAGTCATTAAAGTTAAGCTCATTTACACAAAAATGAGATTCTAGTTTCTAAATTTTAAGGGCAAATAGTAAAACTTGTTAGATTGTTCTAAAGGAAGACAAAAGTAAACATACTTCCTTATCAAAAAACTCTGTAAGACACATTTAAAAATGGATGCAGAAGACAAATAACATCTGCTGTGACTCCACTTATCCATCAGTGTGAGTAGAAGTGCTACTCAAAAATGTTTACATGGAATGTTAAGGCTACAGTTGAAGTTCAGAAAATGTGCAAACTCCAACATGCATAATGTAGAGAGGAATAGAGAAAACGTGAAAGCAACTCTAATAAATACACACAAAATTATTCTATAAAATAAATTCTGAACACCTTTGCCTGCAATCATTTTATTAAGCAAAATAAAAGACATCAGTTGCTAAAGCACCACTGCCCAGATTTACTGAGCACCTATGGCACAGCTCAGGCCCGGAGATACAGATTTGAATGCACAAGTGTTGCTGATGCCCAAACCATAAGAGGGTATCCCAAAAATTCAAATTAGAATCATAACTGACTAAAACTAGTACTAGCAAGGATTTCCTTACCTTATATGAGGAAATTGCTCAACCCAATCTGCACATTCTGCCTGCAGGTTCTCCGTCTGGGAGGTTACTTTTCCTTCAAATAGCATTTCATCAATCTCCCAAAATAACTGACGCACTCTCTGTGTGTTGGCTTTATCAAATTCCTATGTTTTATAGAGTTAATAGGTGTTAGCAAATATGCATGTATTCTAAAATTCCCGTGATATTTAAAGAACAGAACAACTTGAACCAACTTGGCTGAGAGTGTCAGAATGCATGTTCAGACTACATATTTTGGACACAATTTATATACCACAATGAAAAAAAAAAAAAAACCAAAAAACAAAAAAACCCAAAAAATCCCATATAGCTGGCCTGAGCAAGTTGATTTAGCAAAAACGAACTTCAAGACTACGTTTCTATGACATTAACATATAACATACAGCTGCCTAGAATTAGTCCAAACTAAAAAAAAAAACCAGTTATAAGGTGTTTGGACTCCGAGCTTGCTCCCTGTGCCAATGTGAAGCACGCACACTGCATCTCTGGGACCCAGGGCACCAAAGCTACCTGCTCTTTCAAAAAGTGCTCTGCCTTCTTCCTTTCTGAGCACAACAGCTAAGAGGACAAAGAGGGGGCACCTTATGCCTGCGTGACTCAGTCTGGTGCTTAGGAAACAGCTGTCAGTTTGAGAAATGCCATTCTGTATTTCTTCAGTGAACCTACAGCTCAGTGCAACTAGAGACTAGGTTAACACAGAGGCAAGTGAAAATAGTAGAGAAGTGCCTGATTTTATCCAGTGATGAGGAGAAAAGCATTTGGCTGAGGGTTCCTCAGCTGGGGCACTCTTCGTAATGACGTTTGCCACTTACATTAGATAATATGATACACTAAAAAACCTGGTAATACTCAAAGCCCAAATCATGCTTGTTCACTTCCAGCTGAATGCCTCAAAGCACTTCAGGCTACAGAAGGGATCACACTAAAAAGGAATGAGAAAATAACTCTCACACAGGTTACTGTATAATCCAGAGTCAGACTTTCTCCCGAAGGGCTGGCAGTGACAGATGGGGTCAGCACCCTAAAGGTTAGGACATTATGCAAAAAGAATGGCAGAACTACCACTACCAGTCACAGAAGGCTTTCTAAAATGAAAGTGGCAGCAACTGCAATGCTTTTGGATTTTTTCAACACTGCCAGCTTGCACTAGGTGTGCCTCAGAGGTCAGCCTTTGTACTAGGTACGATCTTTCTCTGCATCATCTACAAAAAAGAACCGAGTTTACGTAAGAGCTAAATGTCTACCAAGACTGGGAAATTTATATGTGTGTTCATGAATGTACTTTATTACTGAGAAAATTGAGAACAGTTCCATTTAGACATTGCCTGCACTATACAGCGTTTGAAAAGACGTGTTTTATCATTCGTTTGGACTCAGATACCTAAGCCTACCTTCTTTGGTAAAAGAGGTTTGTTTTCCCCAAACTTCATTATTTACCATTTTATTCCATTTTCATTTGTTACACGTTAGCTGCACCAATACCAACTTGCAACCAAAACTACTTTTTAAATGTTCAATTAATACACTTAATCATTAGGCTATTATGGATGAGGTGCTGCTTGTCCAATATCAGTAAAAACTAATTTTTTCTACAATATTTAGAAAAAGGGTACTGTAAAAGTTTCTATGACATACATCATCCCTCCAGGAGTAAACGGAACTTCTTTCAGTAGACAAACTAGTAGTATAGCTGTTTATTCCAGACCAAGAATTATTCAACTCCGTGGGTGTTGTACAACCACTAGATGAAAGTGGTGAGAGCGTTTCACTGAAAAGATGAGAAATTAAAATGAAGAACACAATTATTTTCTGTAGAAACATTTTTTAAATAAAGCAACCAATCAAATAAACGTCCAGTAATACGTATTCCTGTTGAGGGGAAGAGATGCAAGTATATATTTTCAAGTAGAGTGAATACACGCTCCTATTAGTACCAATGGCCTTAAAAGCAATTCCTTTTACACTATTATGCTTTTGCATGTATATACACCATTGCAATGGTGTATGCTACATGTATGGGCATACTCTAAAGTGTATGTATGTATTTGAATATATATATACACGTATCTATATTTCCAGTTTTAAAAATTATATTGGTTTCTCCACATCAGCTAGTGATCACATGAAAAACACATTAAAGATAACATAAGCTTTCTTTAACTCTTTAACTTTAAAAGCTACCACAAGAAAACTTTTGCAAAACTAAGCACAAGATCTCTACAAATGTTTCAAATAGTACTGAGTTATATGTCTCTATGCAGTGGTTTTTATGTTGCTAAATCTGGTGCACTTTAAAATTTGATCTCCAGCAATTCAAGCCCCCAAAGTTCTAGCTGGTCCCTGCCAGCTACAACCCACTCCGGGATGCAGGGAAAGCAATGGCAATTGGATGTGCAGGCCAGGCAAATCCTAACCAGTGTCAGCTGGAATGAAACTTCTTGAAAGTTAACTAACCTGCAACATTAGTGATAATGATTTCAATTCAACCATGAAGTCTGATTTCCCTTCCAGAGCTAATCAGTGCCCTCTACTACAGTCTAAAAATACTCAAATCCATACCACAAACCAGGAGGAAAGTTCAAACCCTTTAAACAGTGGGTTAGATTAATTTGTATTCTGCATTATATTGTGCAATAGTTATTATCCATAAGAAGGACTAGAAGAATGATTAGTGAAAATTAATTCCAATCTGGAAATATCTAGGTCAAAAGTGAGTTAATTTAGTATTATTTCAAAAGTACATGCATACCAAGTATAACTGTCAATGGCTTCTTGCACATTTCTTGCAAAAACTGATGGAAGAGACACTCCACTTTTTCCAGAGAGACACCGATTTGGGGAACCTCTGGACAGTCCCTTCCTATAAACACAGAAACACAACATTCCATAATTTTAAATGAAGTTAATTCACATCTCCACTGGAAGGGGGGGCAGGGTGGGCAGAGGAAAGGAGGAGAGGAGGAAGACAACTACTCTGTTGAATTTTTCAATTTTTCAATCCTATCCATCAAGACAAACATTTGTTTGAAACAAACTACCTTGTTGTAAAATAGCTTTTATTTACCTTACTTACATAGGCATGTTTCAAAAAAAATTTACTTTTACTTTGAGACTCGTTTTACTCCACTGGCATCCTCCTTGGATTTTGCAGTTCAAACTTTGCAAGAAGCATACACAAATGAAGCAGCACCTCCCTATTGCAACAACAGAGCAAAGGCACAAACCAGTAATTGCCCATACAGCAGTTTAATGAAGGAGTGGGGTTTTTTTTGTTTGGGGGGGTGGGGCTTTTTGTTGGGGTTTTTTTTAGATGGAAACAGTTTATAATTACACAACTGTTTATAATTACATATTACATTTGATATACGAAGTTGGGTCATTAATATGCTAAACCCACCTCTTCAGAACACACACAGATGTGTGAGCGTTCCTTGGAAACACTTCTACAACAACAGATTGCTTCACCTATTTTCATGCCATAAAACCCTTCACAGCAGCATGACTGCATCCAAGTACATTCATGAATGAGTAACTATAAGAAAACAGCTCACAGTTCAAGAATTTTCTTCATTTCTTTAGACAAGAACTTTAGATTGACCCTGCAACAGTTAGGATTGCTCTGTCTTCTTTCTGTCCTTTCTGACATTTATCTTGCCATTACACATATGTCAAAATCTAACTCCCCACTCAAATGGACCAACCACACATCTTGCTCCTATGTCTTGGTTAAGAAGACACCAAAATCCTACCCAAAGTTTGAACTTCTCGTCAGGGAAGACCTTACATTTCAATTTCTTGGAGGCTGGTACAACAGCAGTGGAAAGCATTTCCATGTGTTTGCACTACATATCCTATCTCTTCCCTAGGCATCTGCTTTTGGCTAGTAAGCACCGGGAGGTTCTATGAATATTCATGCAGTCCAGTCCCATGACTTGAGTCTCATTTCGTGGTAATGCCAAGATCTATCTCCCAGGAAGTAACAGTGAGTTCACAGTCCATCTTCTACATGTTTCCTTCTGTCCCTATACATCCCTCTCTGTCTTCATTTTCCATGGGAAATTTTTTGGGAAGCCTTATAAGGCCCTTCAAATTTTTTCATAGCTGACCCTTGTTCTTAGTACTTTTCCACAGCTTAATACCACCACCAAGGTTTCACACTTCACTGCTCATGTCTTTACCTGCTCAAACCGCCCAGGTCAGATTCCCATGAAACACCACTGGAGGAGGAAACCATTTACTGTTACCTTCTGCTTACAAATATCCAAGCTAAACCTCCCCGGTGCAACTTGAGGCTGTGTCCTCTTGTCTTGATGTGAGATGGGGTAAAATAGTGTTTCTGCCACATTTTTCCACTGCAAGTTGTTGTACTATGTCTCCTGACTCCTTGGATCACATGCCATTAGGTGTGCCAGGAAATTATTGCAATAAAATAAAACGAATAGGAAAACCCCTCCCAGCATATCTATAGCATCACTTCCCCTGCGCTGGCAAGCGAACGCCAGGAACTGGAGCAGCTCCCGGCTGCTCACCGAAAGCTCCGCAGCGACGGGCATTAAATGGGGACGGCAGGGGGGCCGCGGACA
>VZTE01004036.1:758283-870973 GCA_013397775.1 Eulacestoma nigropectus | reverse complement strand
GGCGAGGGCCGGCCCGCCCATTCCCGGCGCCCGCCCGCTCCCGCGCCGCGCCACACCCCGCGGCAAGGCCTCGCACCCCTCCGGGCCTCCCCCCATAAAGCGAAAGCCTCAGCCTGGGCGGGAGCCGTGCAATCTCTCCCGTCTCTCTCCTCGCAACAGGCAGCCAAAGAACGCCGAGCTTGGTCTTTCTTACCCGAGGAGGTTTCCCTCGCCTTCGCAGATGAACAAAGGTTATGCGATGCTGGCCACCTAATAAAGATTTTTCCTTGTTAATTGAGTTCTCCTCCGAACTACCCCTGTGCACATCACCACAGCACGGGTCTTCCCGTGAGATCTTCCTCAGCACGGGTGCCAGGGCAGAGCTGAGGCTGCAGATTTACACTAGCTCCAGTAATCCGCTACCTCCATTCATCTCTAGCTCCAGTGCATAAAATCTCTGGCGTCTATCTATTTTGCAGAAACCCTCTCTTAAAGGAGGAAGCAGATCTGGTCGTAAGCAAGAAGAAAATAAAAGAAAGAGAAAATAAAAGAAAGGGAACATTAAATATGCTGAAAATTAAGACTGAAAAAGCATGGCATATGAAGCCTCACCTTATAGGAAAATGAAGAACAGGGTTTAAAGGACATTTAAAGTTTCATAACCAAACAAAATATTACTCACTAAGAAAGGTGTATAGAAAATGACTATGCATTTGTTATCTGATAATAAAAGATTTTTTTTTTTAACCTGTTCGGTAAGAAAAGTTCCGCATTCTTCAAAGCCCTGTTCTTCGGTGTCAGTAAATCATTAAGAAACTGCACGTGTAATAACAACGTTCCTTGTCCTTAGCAATCATTTTTCTACAGGAGCAGGTTTGTCCGACATCTCAGACACACCCTCACACACGAAAATAGAGTCCTTTGTCAAGCAAAACTTATCCAAGCAGATTGTGAAAAACGAGGTTCATTCTCCTGTTAAAATTTAAAAGTTTAATAAAGGACAATAGGGGACAAAGACAATAAAGCAAAATTAACAGCACCGGGTGCTTGGCCCTCAGCCAAGAACATACCTGCTCTTGCAGAGATACCCTTTACATACCTTTTCTATTGCATCAGCCTAATGTATAGTCATAATTAATTATGCATATTCAAACTTTTCTCTAAACTAGTTTACATGTTCCAGGAACTGTTTAGCATGGCTCCTCCTCGGATCTGCCTTTTTAGAGCATGCGTATTTCTTAGCTGGGGTTTTAGTCAGTTTTTATTATCATCTCCAGCTTGGGCTTTTGGTCCATAGTTTTTGCAGATGGTGGTTGCTGATAGTTGGCATGTCCGTAGCAGGGGTCTTCATCATACGTTCATTGGATGTTATCCAACCAAGCAGACAGTTCAATTACCACAAGCATAACTATATCAGCTATTTCACTACTATATCTAAGTTTAGTTAATAACAGAAATAAAGGTATTAGTTATTGTTGAAAAACTATGTCTTTATAACAAAGCTACTTTAACGTTATACATATAACATCCATTTTAATATTTGTGGAAAGCCAATATTATAATATGTATTCATCACACAGATGAAATCTAGACTAGCAAGTTATGTCCTGGTTAAGAAAATGCAATTTTAACCTTCCACCTTCTTCTACATTTCCACAGTGTAAAGACTGAGACCAAGAGTTAAATTTTGTGCAACCCTTTTGGAAGGCTTTTTTGTCATTGCAGTAACAAGATTCAGCTGTTGGTCACGCCCCACACCTTACCACCACAAAACCCCACAATATCATTTGCATTTCTCTAAACCAAGCCTTTTCTTCCTCCTTTCCAACCAACACAATGATAATTATATGGATAAATAATTGTGAGGAAGTATATTATTAGTACTAATACTACTTCCATCACTCTAACTTGGAACTGGAGAGAACTATCAAAGGACATGCCAAAAAGCACTCAACCAGAGGAGTTTAGAAAAGCGAATTAACAGAAAAAAAAGGCTAACTTTATTATCTGTCATACATGCTATGAGACCTCTTTAACAGATGATTCAAAGTCTATTTTGTAGCCACAGCCTCTGATAGAAAATATTTATTATGCATGGCTCCCTTGCCAACAATGTATAATATCCTACTTGCTAATAAAGCTGCTGCCTTGTTGTCTGAAATAATTCATTTTCTCAGATTTCACATCTTTACATTCTTTACTATTTTGGAAGCATGATTTGTGACAAATGTAAACATACTAACCACATCATGGTCTCATAACAAGACATTATTTATCTTTTAATCTACCATTTACAGGGGGGGTTAAACCTGGAGAAAAAGAAGGCTCAGAGGGGACCTTATCACTCTCTACAACTACCTGAAAGGAGTTTGTAGCCAAGTGGGGGTTGGTCTCTCCTCCCAAGTAGCAAGTGACAGGATGAGCAAAAATAGCCTCAGGTTGTGCCAGAGGAGGTTTAGATTGGATATTAGGAAAAATTTTTCACTGGAAGGGTGGCCAAGCATTGCAATTGGCTGCCCAGGAAAGTGGTGGAATCACCACCCCTGGAAGTGTTAATGTGGCACTTGGGCACATGGTTTTAAGGTGAACACATCAGTGCTGGGTTAATGGTTGGACTTAATGATTTAGAGGTCTTTTCCAACCTCAATGTTTATTCATTTCACTTATATTCTCACTTTCTCCTTGTTGTTCTATTCCACACTTGGTTTGTAAAACCAAGAGATAACTTTTATTTTTATGCCAGATTTCTCTAAAATTTTGATATGAATGAGAATATTAAAAAAAAAAATCAAACTATAAGCTCTCTCTAGCATAAATGTGGGAATACATCTGTGGGAAAAAGTAGATTTTGAACTCACACCAACCTTTCCTACACTGCTTTGGGACAATTACCACGGAAGTCTATTTCTTATTCTTCTTTGAAGTGATACAGTGAACAGAAGCTGTAACTCCAGAAATCCAGCCTGCTGAAATATTCCTCTGTAAAGGATTACTCTCAACACAGCACCCACCTGTCAGGGCCATTTTCATGGAAGTGAATAGACCACTCCCAGTCAGTATCTTGATCACTGAGCAGAACATACAAACTTTGTTACAAGCAACACTGAAAAACCGTCTCTGCACAAAATGGTCCTTCTACGTGTTCACCAGCTAATGCTGCTCCATCTTTGGAGCAAGCAAAAAACAGACATGACATGACTACTTTCAGCATCCATGATGTACAACATTCCAGGCATGCATCGCAGTATTGTAGTTGAATATTTATACCACAGAAAATACTAAATTCATAAGAAATACACACATCCTTTTCTCTCTAGGTCGGGTAGCCATCTGCCTGACTTGGTTGCAGTCAACCATGGTAAGCTCTCCCTCTATTGCTTGAGAAAACACATTTTTTTCAAGATTGAGAGGATCCTTAGGAGGATAAGAGCACTTTTACTTTCTTCTAACAGCTTCAGTGACCACAAACTGCCAATTACAACAGACAGTATTGAATGTCATTGGCAGATCCTAGAGGAGGTCATACTATCTGAAGACTCCGCTGTAACAACCGTGCTCAGGGCTGAACATTCTTACACTTGGTTAATACAGCAGCACCAAATTCTTCCTTCAGCAGTCTGGACCTTTTATGAGACATATCCAGTGACTTTTACAGCTCATGAAAGCAGTTAGTTTGGCTCAGCATTTAAGCACTTATTGCGGCAATACAAGGAAAATCTAGGTAAGTGACAACAATGCCTGTCCCTGCTTATAGTCTCTATGCCGCCACTTTCTCAAAGTCAAGATGATTGTGGCATACCTTGAAAAGGCATCCCTGGAACAGTTTAGCCAAGGTAACTCCAGTAGGTGCATAGTAAATGAAGCAGAATCATGAGAAATTTAACAGAACTTTCATCTAGCTTTCTGCAGAAAATTATTTTAAGGCAGCTATAATGTTTGGCTTGTTTGTTTAGAAATGACATGGCTCAGTAAGGAGAAGGAAAAAGAAAACCTGCCTTGAAAGGTAATATAGTAAATGTTGACCTTCTTAGCTTCTAGCAACATATCATCTTTACCATTACTGTTACTGAACATGCTTGACAGCTAGCAAAAATACACTCCAAAAAGGATGGCACGTCTCCATTGGTAAGTGTCACTCCAGACTTGGAGATAATTTTCATTTTGCTCTCATCTCTATTAATGAGCACTGCCAGAAGTGTTTCAGTGCTTTCAGTCATGTGGTTGTTGGTCAATGAAGTACTGACTATATCTGAAGCTTGAAAATACAAATCTTTATCAGAGTTTTTCCACTGACAGTGTTTAATCATACCACCTGATTGGCCCTTTCCTTTTACAAAAATGTCACTTACTATCTTTGAAGCTATGTATGGGTTACTGATGGTTTGATGATCAAACTACCTGGGGAGCATTCATACAGTTGAACTCTTGGTGAGTTTTTCAGCTGACTACCTTTTGATCTGACCAAATTACCATAATTTGCCACAATGCCGATTTTTTTCATATGTTGCTAAAATTCTATTCCTAAATAAACATAAAAGTCTCACTTGGTTCTAAAAGTAGGTAGCCTTGGAATACATTGTCTTAAGCTCCAGAGAGAAGGTAATCTTGAAAGACTTTGCCAATGGAATATCATTGCTCATCAGAGCAATGCTGCTGGTTAATATACATCCTCATTATCCGATGGTAACACTGCATGGACTATGATTTATGTAGGCAAATGGCCTCCAAGAAGACTATGATTTGATCATATGCCTCAGTCTGGGGAACAATTGCAAAATGGCTAGACCAGGGGAAAAAAAAAAAAAGTCTTGATCAGCAGTATGTTAAGAGTAGGGCCCACTGCAGCTCAGAACTGCCACTCCTCTTTGCTTGCAGGTACCAGTAGGTTCTCTCAGAAGCTGAATTCCAAAGCATGAAAGTTTCTCTGTGTTTGCCTGCATCACTATCTACAGTTTGTCAGTCCTCTGTGGCAGCTTCCGGCACAGAGTGCTCACTAGGTGCACTCAAAATCACCTCTTCTACCCAAGACCTGCTTCCCCTTAGGGTTAAGGTCTTCACTTGTTATTGCATCTGGAGTGAAGAAAAATAATAAAGAAGTGAACGTAATTATTTTCTTAAACCACTGACACCACTAAAAGCAGGCCATCATTTTTAATACAATCTCAATCTGCGCACATACAGCACAGCCTCTCAGGTGGCTATTTGTAGTACATATACTTAAGTGCAATGCCTACTACTAGGCATTTTCATATTGAATCCTGAAACAGATTTAAGGCTTTTCCAAACATGATCTGCATTAATTTCTGTTCCTATCTTTATAAAACAAAGTAAGAATAAACTGGTCCAATTTTAAAGATAGGCTTATTTGTATATAGTAATTTTATTCTTCTGCAAATTTTAAAGGCTTTATAATTTTGAAATTCATTCAAGATGACATGAGCTTGCAAAGTATATATATAATTTTAAATGTATCTGTAATTTTGATTCACTGTAAAAATGTAACTGCAAGTATAATGCTTGGTTGTAGGAAATATAAAAAAATTCTGAGTGCGATATACTGTAGAAGTAAACCTGACTTTTTAATATAAATTATGAATCAACATTGAGAAAAATACTATCATCTTAATTAACTGCAATAATAAAGAATGCTAATTAGTATCTTAGAGAAGGTGTTTTATTTCTTTGGATCTGATAGGAGGCATTTACTGCTGCAGGATCAAGTATCTGAACAGACAGGGAGGGAGTGGCACCCTAACAAAACACTTGGAAGTGATCCACAAGACTTTCCCTGTGTATTCTTTTTATGCAACTTGGAAATCCAGTAAATATTTTTTTTAAAACAGACTTCTTTCAGCAACATACTGTCATAGAGATTGGAACAGTTATTTTCCCTTCTGCTCACTGATGTCTGAAGAAAATTGCACATATAATGAACCACTGAGAGCAGGTGCAGAACTTTATCCTCTCTGAATACTGTATTTGAAAAAACAAAAATAATCTGAAATGTTGTGTGGCAACTATAGTACAGAGTGAAGCAATGCAAGTGTGGGGAAGACCTTAGTCTGCATGTGTTCAGGCATACTAAATACTTTTGTCCTTCCTCTGTAACCACAAACACCCCTGGCTTGAGATGTCAAGATGTGTCATCATATTGCTAAAAGCGTCTGTAGTCAAACAGATTTGAGGACCTGAAAGTTTTCCTCTATTCTTGCTATAGTGTAACTTCCATGGTGGTGTACTGGAAGAAAGGCACTACGGGAAAACAAAGTAACAACCCTTTATTTATCCCACAACCACAACTCCTTTCCTAAAAACTAGAGAGAGAGAGAGAGATAAAATGCAAGATAAAAAACAAGCAATTGCACAGTACCACTGTTCACCACACTGATGTATGAGAGGATAAGAAGATGCCTTTGGCCAGTTCAGGTCCGCTGTCCTGGCCATGCTCCCTCACAGCTTCTTGTGCACTTCCTCACCAACAGAGCCTGGGACACTGAAAAGTCCTTGACTTGGGGTAAGCACTGCTTAGCAACAACCAAACATCAGTGTGTTATCAACATCATTCTCTTAATGAATTAAAAATGCAGCATCTAGTCAGGAGACAGAAATCATCAGAGTAAGGATATAAGAACTGTCACATGCCAACTTGTGAACATTATGAACGTATGTTTTCAAGTCAAGGACTCAAAACAGCACAGAAATCCCCACTCTTGTTATCCATATAGTGTACATACATGCGCAAGTACACATTCGCACCATGTCGAAACTTTTCCAACAAGACTGTAGCAACAGTGAGAAAAGACTGACTGATTCAGTCCCAAGTTCAGTATTTTATGAGACAAGAAATCTTTAGTTCCTTTAGCACTTGATAAAACTGACAGAAATTATCTCACCACTGAAAAGACCACAAATTTTCACCAAACTACTGCAGTATCCAAGAATCTTCTTCCTTACCAAAAATACAGATGAAGAAAAAAAATGCCCATTATGGGCCCAAATCTTAACTGAAAGTGTGACCCCACAAACAATGCACGCTGAACCCTACATTAGCGAACTATTAAAAAGAAATAGTCCCCTAACTCACAAAATTTTAGAGGAGTTAATAACAGCTAAGAGTGACAACATAGACTGAGGGCCCTTCCTCTTCTTTTCATGGTTGACTTAGTAATCCTGTTTATTGAGCATGGGATCAGAAATAAAATGCCTGGTTGTAAACATATCTTCTTAGTTTCCTATAAACAACACAAGTCCTCTGCCTCTAAAAGCAATCAAAGGACTTAGAGCTAAAATGAGATTCTTTGGGTTTAGGGGCTTTGTGATTGCTTTTTATTTTTGCATTTGTTCTCTAGTTGATTAGCTTGTTCTGCATCTAGCTCTTGGACCCCCAGCATAAGAAGGATGTGAACCTCTTGGAGCAATCCCAGAGGAAGGCCATGAAGATGATCAGAGAGCTGGAACATCTCTCCTATGAGGACAGGCTGAAAGTGCTGAGATTGTTCAGCCTGGAGAAGAAAAGGGTCTGGGGAGACCTTAGAGAAGGCTTCTATTAGCTCAAGGTGGCCTGCAGGAAAGCTGGAGAGGGATTTTGTAAAAAGACACGCAGTGATGGGACAAGGGGGAAAGGCTTTAAACTGAAAGAGAGTAGGTTTAGATTAGATATGAGGAAGAAATTCTTTACTGTGAGGGTGGTAAGGCACTGGAACAGGTTACCTAGAGAAGTTATGGATGACCCATCCCTGGAAGTGTTCAAGACCAGTTTGAACAGGGCTTTGAACAACCAGGTCTAGCAGAAGGTGTCCCTGCCCATGGCAGGGGGATTGGAACTAGAAGGTCCCTTCCAACCCAAGCCATTCTATGATTCTATGACTTGTTGGAAGTCCATAAGGTTTTCCAAAAACTGAAGTTTGTATATAATATTACTAAATGTTAGTAATTATTTTTAGTTGCATCCATCTAGAGAGTGTAGATGAATGTGTAGTACCATGTGAAATTAAAATTTACTTCTGAGCTCTGGTACACTTAATTGCAATGAAAAAATAGACCGTGGCAGACCACCACATTACTATATTTACTCTTTTAGATCAGTACAATAATGGAAGTGACCAGCTTAGTAACACTACAATGCCCTATCTAGGTTAGTATGCATTACAATGTAAAAGAGATCTATTGCTTTTAATGAGTAAAACAGGAGACAGGGAATCAGTCATTCCACCCTCTTCTGCAACTCATCAGGTTACTTATATCCATGTTTTCAAAGTTAATAATTTTGAAACCCAAAGCTTGGTCCTCAAGAAATAGAAGCTGACAAAGACCATGATACTTGTACATCACAGATAAAGCTATACTTCTGATACCAAGTTCACAAACATTTTTTTCCATGTGTCAGAACCATCCTGAAAATGGAGAGAAGTAAAATTAGTTTCTACAAACTATTACCCACTCCCAAAAAACTGTAAGTTAAGCCTTGCCCAATTTATGTTTAGAACAGGTAGGGGCTGTTTTCTCCCCTACTTATTGCAAGATGTTAGAATAGCAATAATAATGTTTCTTTAAAATGGAATCTATGTATCTTGGCATCATTAGCATATTGTTGTAAGTGTAGCACAAGGCATCTTCTTATCCTCTCAAAAAAATTTCATGGTCTTTGATAGCAGAATATATTTTCCTTCAAATAAGACTAAAAAAGAGTGAATTTTTTCTCCATTATGAAGAAAAATATTTTTTCATCATAAATCCTCCTTCAATTTGGTTAAAAGAATGTGAAATTGCTATGTAAATAAATACTAAATGTAAACTCTTACAAAGTACTGCCATAGTTTAGCCCTATACACTATTAGGACAAGTTGTTGGTAGTTGTGGAAGTCTGAAAATTTAGCATATCTGGGAAAGATAGAAGGAAATCAGTACCAGATTTTCACTATTTTGCACTCTTCAAGTATTTTCATTGCTATTGACTAGTCAGTACCTAAGAAAAAAATACTAAGACATAGAATGGATCCTTTCTTTTATTCACCAATTACTCATTTTTAGATTGCTATCAATGAAAATACACTGGCCATTGATGTCTTCTAAAACATTTTAAACAGCAATAAAACTTGTCATGACAGAACTTTATTTAGGTAAGCAGAAGCTTCCTGTGTGTAACTATCAATAATATATTATCTTATTCCGTAACTCACTAATTCTAATCTCAACTCTAAGCAAGGAATACTAAAGTTTTCAATATTTAATTAAGATGCTTCTTCTAAAAGCTTAAGTGAAACCATCTAATTTAAAAAATGCTAATGTGGAGGTATAGACTTTCCTTGTCAAAGTGATGTATCTTATTCCTTCTTCGACATCTTTCTGGTTTGCTTTTGGTTTTTTGAAGACAATACCTTATGAGTATAACCTTTACTGCTATGAATAAAATATTTGAAATACCACCATGCATACAAAAGTATAAGTCAGGGGATAATTAGGTGATAGAAGTGGTTCAATAGCAAGTCAAAATGAGTATTTTGACCATTTTTAATGTAATTTGGTTTGTTCTTCATCCCAATAAAATCAGTTGGTTTTAAGGGTGAATTCCATTCTTTAGTTTTTTAATGATAAAAGTCATTGGCATTTTACTTGACTTTATTTTTGGTACTGAAAAACGAAGCAGCTGGGGGAAATTACAGGGACATAACACTGATTTGTTCTGGTATTGTTTATATGAAGCACCGAACATCTCATAAACAGAATTCTTTTAATACATGTTAAACCAGATTAACCTCCCTATTCACAAAAGGCTACTATTTTACACAAATACAGTAAAAGTTTAAGCCTGAATGAGCTTACAATACATTCTGAAACAAAGTAAAAAGCTCTAGATTGGAGTAGGGGGAAATAAAAGAAGTACATCAGGGAGGATTTGTGGTCCTACTTTAAATACTATGCTACGTGGAAACCGAACTTAAAGCAGAGGTTCTCATCGTCAGTAATAAAGATTAGCATAGTTTAGTACAACAGAGGCAGCAATAATAGATGTTCATATAAAATATGCAGTAGCTTCCCTTTTTTTGGTAATAGTATGAAAAATTCCACTAATAATGCAACTATTGCTCACTTTTATAAGCTCTTCTGCTTTAAATGTGCTAAGAAACCACTTCAGTATGCCTTTGCTGTAGCAAAATATCACCAAACAGAAGCATACATATTTAACAGACTTCTTTTATCTGCAGCAAACCCTAAACTTTTCAAGGTGAGACTTGAAAATTAAACACAGCCCCGCGCGAGCCATCGCTCCTGCCATCGAAGGTACGCTTCCCTACCTCTGGCATACACCCGGAGGAAGGAAAACCCTGCGCAGGGAGATGTTCCGTACCTCTCAGGACACCCAGAGGCAGAAAAAGCCAGGTGGAAGGAAGCCACAGGAGTGAGGGGCGCACACCTCCCCCGTACCCCCAGGTTTGCGGGGCGCTCACTCACGCGGGGCGCCGTGGGATGCCGGCCGCCTCCTCGCCCTCGGCCGCCGCCTCCTCCCCGATGTCGGGCAGGGTGATGAGCAGCCCCCCGGCCGCCGCCCGCCCCCCGGGCTCCTTGTCGGCCGCGCCGGCCGTCGGGCGCAGGGTGCGGTCGCTGCTGCCCGCGGCGCGGCCCCCGCCGGAGGGTGGTCGCGGGCTGGGGGCCGGCGGGGCGCGGCGCAGCCTGGAGAGAAGCGCGCCCACCCCCAGGGCGGCTACCTTCATGGCAGGGGAGGGAGCCCCTTCCCGGCGCTGCAAGCCCTGTCGAGGGGCCGGCGGCCTCGGGCGGGAGCTGCCCGCTGCCTGCGGCCCGGCAGGCGTTGCTAAGCGAAACAAACCCCGCCGGGCACGCACCGCCCTGGGCGGGGAGCACCGCGCCGGCGGAAGGCCCGAGAGCAGCCCCGATCAGTCTGCGCCCTTGCGGGGCGCCGGGCAGCAGCCCGCTGTGGCCGGCGAGCCGGGAAGATAAAGCATGGGTTTTCCCCTCCAGTTAGAATCCTTAATCTAATATTAATCTTAATCCCCTTAATCTAATATTAAGGGGCAAAAACAAAGCACACCTGCCAGGGCAGCAGGGCCCTCTTCACACATCTGTGCATAGGAAAGGCTTAACAGAAGTGGCGAGTGAGAGCGACCCAACCCAGCACATCTTTATCACCATGCCAGGCAGACGAAGAAAGGACCTGTGTGGAAGCAACAACTCACGTGCTTTTAAAGATGCTCCCAGCCATCCTAGGCGGTTTGGAGAGCAGTAGAGGGTGTCAGTGGCACAAGCCAGACAGCTGGAGGCACACGAGTAGGGAATAATTAACTTTGCCCTTGCTTTCCAACACTGGGTTGTCTGCCTCGGTGAAGAGAAATGTGACCACACCAGCAGCAGTTTGGGAACACTGTAATGCTTGGTATTATGGACAAGGCAAACATTGTGCAAGCTCAGAATATGACAGGTCACTTGGCCCTTGGAGTGCCCAAAAGAACAGCACAGGCTGAAGGTTAGCCCAGTTGCTTTATAGATACGAGCCCCAGGATCACACATCAAGCAATTAGTTGTACTATCAATTTTAAGTTGGCAGCTGCTGGTCCCCAATAACCAAGGGTACAAAGTGAGGAAGTTTATCCCTGCCTTGTTTTCCTAGCACATCAAGGAGTGCAATGAGCTGGCAGAGACAGCACATGGAACACCAAGTAGAGGACTGAGATTTGAATCTGGGATATTCCTGGCCTTTTTCTTACAAATTGGAATAAATATGTTCTGACAAAACCTTATGGAATAGGGGCACTTAAATCGAACAGCAGCAGAATCTGCATTTATTCCTACTATGGCAGAATGCCCCAACTGAGCCACAGTGAAAGCAGCATAACTGAGCTCATTGGTGGGTAGTATATTTATCTCAGCTATGTATGAACATCACTGTCTGTAACTTGTTCATTACTGCCTGTGTCTTGGTTCTGGCCAGGACGGGGTTGATGTTTGCAGTAGCAAGGAGGGACATGGCTAGGACCCTGTGGTTGTTCTGTATCACCTCACATCAGGCAGGATTCCTTTCTAGTCGTGTTCCATGTGGTGAGAATTCACAATCTCTACCTTTTGTGCCTCCAGTTCTGCTCTCCAGCCTGCCGGGGGAGGGAAGAGTGAGTGAGCAGCACATGGTTTAGAACACTAAATTGGGGAATACTATTCCTAAACCATGGCACCCTGTCATTTAAGATCTGCAGAAACAGTCAGGTTCCACTCCAAACCTCCAGACTTGAGCATTCTGCCTCTTTTAAGTCCTTTACATATTCTGCTTTCAATACAAATGGCTCCTCTTTAGTCCTAGGTAATATCTTTGATATCACAAATTTGGAACTACTTTTCATTTCTTTGGTGTTCAACTCAACGGCAAATCAGCATAATAAAATCTAATGCTGCCCACTGTAAAGAGACTGCCCAGCTCAGACTGTGAATCCTGAAAGTAATTACAACTCTTAGCCATGGTAAGCCCGTGTATTTACTCTCGATGAAATTGTCAAACAAATGTACAGGAGCAGAGCAGAAGTGGGTAACTTCCAGAAAAACAGGGAAAATTTATAGGAAAATTTTACATTTGGTATAAGTGATGGTTACCACTGGGCCTGTGATTATTACTTCTGTGCTTTTTTTTTAAACATTAGTCTAATATTCATTGTGAACTTTTATAATGTCTTTTTCCTGTGGTAAATTACTTTAAACTGAATCTGGGTACTGAAATAACTGTTTAAATTCATCATATTTTTATAATTTAAATTGATTTTTCACTCATCACCAAGTACTTCTTGTTTGTATTCTTAGCTGTATTACAAAACTAAGCATTCATAACATTTTTTTCACTGTTCTGAAACCAATTTTGGGGGCATTTGTAGTAACTAGAAAAATCTTTAGGAATTTAGACATACTGTCATTTGTCAGGCTCTAAGGGTCAGAAAAGATCATTTGATCATCTAGTCTGACCTCTTGTATCACATTTCACCACAGCATTTCGCCATGCATTCTCTTCATGTCATTTTTAATATCCATGTGAACTACTAGCATTTTCTAAACAATTTATATTGATGTGGAAAGAGAAATTCTGCTGCTATGTGTCATTGCAGATTCAGGAAACATAGGAACCCTGTCACATGTTAGTCTTTAAATAAGAGAAGGAACAATTGACATGGTGCATACCTGGTACACCATTATTATCAACTTGCCTCCTCAACTTTCATGGCCTAAGCATGAAGAAAGAATTTGCCACTTCACCTGAAAAGGTCAGAAAGATGAGATGAAAGCATCACAATGGGGATAATCCTATTGCTGTAATTAGGGAATCATCATCTATCACTTCAGCTGTAAACAAAGCCTGTTTTGTCTTCACTCAGGACTTCCCAAGCAAGTGAAGACATCTGCACCCTCTTCACTATTCCAGTGCATGAAAAATCTATTTCACTAATTATTTGTCTTGTTTAGGTTTTTTATTGTCATGGGACACAGGAAACCTATTAAACCCCAACGTTTTAACCTATTAAAACCCAATCTATGCATATAGCAAATAATGAGAAAAGCTGTTTAAAATGTTAAGTATAGAACCATTTGCAAGCTGTTTTCTAAAGCAGTAAAACAGCATTCTTGTAGCAATAGTGGTATTGAAGTTGATGAAGGGAAATGCTAGGAGGAAAAAGCAATTTAAAAATATTCCTGAGCTATTGAAGGATCACACACCTACTAAAAGCTGACAAAGTTTTAAAAGGTCCTTGAAGCACCAATTAAATATTAACAAAAATATACAAATGACTGCCTCGTGTCTAATTTACAATAACCTGTGCTCAGACTCACCATAACATTTTAGCCAGTCCTAAACATTATAAACACCCTTGCAAAGCACATTTTGCTCAGTCTCAGCTCTCTCTCTCCAGATCAAGCTGCTAGCCCATATGTTTGAACCTTAATGCCCTGGCAATTGCCAACTAGCTCACATTTCTGTAAAATATTTTCAGGAAAAAATCAAACTACATTAACACACAAGAAATTAAATTACAGAATTCTATCTGATTTCTTTACAGTTTTCTTTTTAGCTATCAAATGCAAAACTATGTATAAAAGGAAGTAAAAAATTTGAAATTAATCTAGTTTTGAAATTTTTTCCCACTCTACCTCTAACTGTAGTCAATATTTCTGATACCATTTAAAACTATTTCTTTGGGCAGACTTTGTTTTTGTTGTTGTTGTTTAACCAGTAACAAAATTTTTTGGTATGAAATTGCAGTAGCACCACTTTCTCCATAAAGTTGTCTTCTGGTTATAAAGATATCTATGCCTTTTCTCATCTATACAGGTGCAGCAGCTGTGCCTTAGCCATGTTTCACATTGATTTCAAGTTCTGTGTACAGGCCTGCATGCAGTTTTATGTGCATTCTAAGAATCAAGGTGACATCTCTCAGTATTAATGTCCTGCCAGCTCTTTGAATTTCACCAGGGAAGGAAAAAAAGTTTTTTTCTTTAAATTTGATATTTTTTTAAATATTGAATTTATTAAATCAGTTGACTCATCAGCCTGTAAGTCACTTTTTGATAGCAACCAGTATTAGCTGCCCCAGAAGTCATAATCACAAAGGTTTTAAAACTCACATTGAAACTGCTATGTTTCTTGGTTTGAATTACAGAAGTAATTTCCCGTGTTACTTAACGTGTTTCACAAGGAAAGCTTTCCAGTTTGGTGCACTGAATCTCCCCATGTTACAAGAGCATAAAGTAGTGTCCACTCTACCTTCTCCAAAGAATTTGCTGTTTCATCATTAATGCATTTTCTTTTGTATATCCCCTTAGAGAGTCTGTCTTTTCTACCCTACATCATTTTCTAGAACATCAGCCACTTCACTGCTTTTTAGTATTTCTACCAGATTTTTAGTACACTGACTGAAATGACTATCAACCATGATCCCTTTTAACATGTCACTTAGGTGCAGCTGAATTAAAATATCAGCAAAAACATGAATATAAACAATAAATTTAAATTATAGTGACTCTTACATATCTTTACAGGATGAAAAACTTCTTCAGATCTTCATGAAGACTTGCTAGTTTTTCAGTGGTAGAAAATATACAATAAAACGACCCCATAATTCAAATCTGTAGTTCAAAAATCAGTGCACTTTACTATTAGATTTAAGTGCCATCACTAATTGCTGATGAAATGCACTGACTCGTTCTCTCTGGGCTGGCCAGCTCAAGATGCAGCGAGATCTGAACATTCCTCTTCTCAGGTGAAGTGCATGATACAACTTGTAATCTTGGATATCATTAAGAAAGATCAGTATGATGGAGTCCCGACTTTGTTCAATAGCTTGCTGAAGAGCATGATAGACCTTGAAACTGAAGCAAAAATAAGACAAAAATCAAAGTTTTCTTTTATGTGAAGGAAAAAGAAAAGACAAATAGCTCTCAACAGGGGTCTTAATGTCTATTTTGTGATATACAATGGTTATTACTTTTCTTAAATTAGTTGTGTGTAATTAAAAAAATAAATTCATGCTCTAAAAATATAACCTAAGTCTACTGTCTTGATACAGCCTTGTTTAGCAAAATTCCTTTCATTACATGACCACTACATAAGAATGGTGAAAAGACTAATTTAAAGGCAAACAAAAATCATCTTTTGATGCTAGTGGTCTCACTCATTGTTGCTCTTCTTCAAATGTGTAATTTTAAGGAAAGCAATCTGCAAAGGTGGCAGCCTGACTTTTGGAAAAAAACCCCAACCAAACAAAACAAATCACTAGCCCCCAAAAAAACCCCAAGACCAAACCAACCAAACAAAAAACCAATAAAAAACCCAAACAAAAACCCCCAAAACAAACAAACAAGCAAATAACCCACAAAAAAACACCCAAGAAAATGCCTAAAACATTGACTGAGATATTCAAATGTCCACTACTGTATGTGTGGAACAATTAACTTTATTAATTTAGGAATTATTCTGAAGTTACAATGCATTAGGTAAATCTATTAAAGTAGATATTGCATGCGTATATGTCATTAAATGCTATTTTTTATTAAATTACAATTTTAAAATGAACTTGTTAAAATATCTCTTAAAAAAATTTCCCCCTTAGAGATAAAATTTTATATTTTACTCACTTTTTACACCAGGGATCCTGTAAGAGGTGTTCAGTCACAACAAAAATAATCTTCCTGCTCATTTTTATACTGTTAATTGTGGCTTCAAATTCAGATACACCTGCTTCAAAGTCCCGTTCTTCTAAACAAAACCTAATTTCAAAGTGGTTACTTTTTTCCAGAGACATGAAATTTTTAGACACCCAATTCTTGTCCTCTCTTGCATGAATAACATAAGCATCATAATAAAATTGTTCCTGTTGTCTCTCAAATTCTTTAAAACCAAGCATTCGATTAACTAAAATATTCCAGTAGAAAGCTATTCTCCACCCTTCAAAATGGATGGTAAGGACAATAAAAATGAGTAGCATCACAATAGTGGTAGAGATCACAAAAAGAAGTTTGAATGGAGCACTGTCTTTGCAGGCTGAACTATCAAAATACAAAACCAGACTACCATGATATTTAGGTGGGGTGTTGCAAATGTACTGGGACCTCAGTCCAGGAATATCTACTTGGGTCATATTAAGCCAATCAGCAAACCAAGCAATGCTTTCACAGGTGCAATCAAAAGGATTGGAATCCATCTCTAGCTTTCTCAAGCTCTTGAAAGGTGGGCCAAATACTTTTTCTTCGACTGAGGTTATGAGATTTTTCTGAAGGTTCAATGAATTCAGAGAGGCTTGGCCATCAAACAGAGTTGCTGGAAGCAAATTCAAATTATTTGATCCTAAATCCAAGTGTTTTAATTGAAACAGACCTTTGAAAACCTGAACTGGAATTTCATCCAGCCCATTTGATTTTAAATTAAGAATTCGCAAATTGGGAAGACCTTTTAAAAAAAGAACAGGGCCACCTGGATTTGCATGTTTCCAAAGTCGGGCTAAATTATTGTGCTGCAAGTCCAATATGTCAAGTTTGTCAAGTCCATCAAACAAGTCTTCTTTTATGTTTGCTATGTTATTATTGCTGATGTCCAGGACAGTCAGGTTTTGTAGAGGATGAAAAGGTGAAGGAGAAAGTGCCAGATTACTGCACCCTACCTTCCTCAGCATCAGTTTTCTAAGGCTTGGGACAAAAATGAATGATTCACTTTGCAAAGTCAAGTTTTTATTGTAGGAAAGATAAATATCTTGTATATTATTGAGACCTTTAAACTCATGACCTGTGAGCTGTTGACTGATTTCATTGAGACCAAGATGAAGAATTTTCAAGTGTCCCAAGGAAGAAAATGCCCCACTTTCTATTGTAGAGATTCTGGTTTTTGTGAGGTTGAGAACTTGTAAGCTAGAATTAGCAAGCGATGAAAATGTTTTATTAGTTATTCTTTGTAAGTTTAGGTTGCAGTTAGAGAGACTCAGGTATTTCAGGTTGTTCAGACCTGTGAACATCTTAGCAGTAATTCCTGGAAAATTGTTATTATCCATTATAAGGTACTCCAGGTGATATAACCACTGAAAAGAAAAATCTTCAATTTTCCCAGTAAGTGAATTCATGAGATTCAAATGTTTAAGGCTGGATAATCCATAAAATAAACGTGAAGATACATGAATATTATTAAGCTTCAGATTTAAGTATTGTAAACTTGAAAGCCACTGAAATGAGTCATTTTCTATGACAGAGAGAGAATTTTGGGAAAGGTTTAAAACGGTAAGATTTGTTCCTTGCAGTCCCTGGAAAGTTGACTTGCCAATGTAGGAAAGTTTCACATGGCTCAGTGAGAGGTTCCGAATCGCTGTGTTTGATAATTCTGTACAAAGTTTCTTTGTGCGATTTTCACCAAGTTCAACATTGTTCAGTATGAGGCCAAACAGATTTCCAATGGTATGTAAACATCCCGTATGAAACTGAAAGGACAAGGAAAAAAAAGTCTTGACCTAAACAAGGGGACTATGTAAGAAAGTTGACCAATAAAAGGAAAACTTGGGAAGGTTTTCAATTGAGATTTTCAAGCAGAATAAAACTTCTACACCCAGATTGTTTCACAGCCAAGTTCAGACAAACACTTCAGGGAGTTTACACTTCTTGTGACAATAGCACTATCATTTATAACATGATTATCATAAATCTGAGTAGTATTATTTCAGAAGAAGATAGACAGTGACTTAGTGAGATGCGAGTTTGAATCTAACTACCAATACTCTTTGTCTAGAAGTATCTTAAAATTTGTGATGTCTTTCTTAATCTTTCTTTTATTGGTATCTGCTAGGTATACTAATTTACTAGTTATTAGGTCTGCAGACAGACAAGAAGAAACTCAATTTCTCTGTGCAAGCAGAAGCTACTATGAAATCTAACACTACACACTTGCTTTCACAATATGGATCACAAGCTTCTGTCATAATGCTCGACCCTCATCTTGATTAAGATATCCTCTGAGTGATTTAATACTCCATTTGTCAGAATGATTCAAATGCATAAGGCTGCTTTTTAGATAGCAGTACTGTAAAACCAGAGCAGCTGAAAGTAGCACAAAGTACCAGTGCCCAAGAAAGGAGTACTGCCTTTTACTTATCCACACACTATACCCTTGTGCCAGAATAGCCCTACATGCAATCGCACGATGAACCAGGTAAGAACCAGTGTGATCACAAGCTAACTAAGCCAAAACATCTGTAGAGTTTCCCCAATGTTCCAATGCATGGCTTCATAAAAGCTGGTATCAGAAAGAAGGGATGAAGCAGCCAAGTGAAAGAGGATGGTGGGATTCACTCTTAGCCCTAATACAAACTTATACCACCTTAAAATATTTTTGTAGGTTCAATGTACATATTCTTTAGAGATCAATCAACTGGGAAACAAAGCAAAACAAACAAACAAAACCAAACCAAGGAAATTCAATGCATATTCAGTATTCGTATGCTGAGGGTCAACCAGTTTAGAATTGTCACACTTACCAACACTCTTCAAAGAATCATAACACCGAGAAGCAGATCAGAGAGCACAGTGAGGTAGATGGAAGAGAAAACAAACACCCATGTGGGGTTTTGTTAAAGGAGTGAGTATACTTTTCTGGAATGACTGTTTCTCTGGGGTTCCCATAGGCACAAGTGAATGCTCTCTTTGATTAACAGGGAAGTGAGACCTAGATTGCGTAACCAGACTTGCATAGTACCACACTTTTTACCCACTTGAAAAGTATGTCAGCCCTTCACCTTCAGCATGTGCAAAAAAAATTCTGCATAGAAAATTGATTCTCAGAGCATCTAGGTCTTGCTTGAGACCTCTGATCTACATGGAACCAGCCTCTATGAAACCAGACTGTGCTGATTTCAGTGGCAAAACAGTAATTCTCTAAATCACTACTGGAGGCCAGGAGTAATGCTGTATAGAATAGAATGGGTTTTGAACCTCAGTGGATCAAAATTGTAATGTAAATGCCATACAACCATAAAGGGCAAATCAGGATAGCTCCATTTTATACTTACACCTGTTGAATTTCTGTTGAAAAGCTTCCTACCTCTTTAAGTGGATTTGATGACAAATCAAGACTATTCAATGAGGTGTTGCGAAGAAAACTGAAGTCGTCTTTTTTCAACTCAGTGATTTGGTTGCTACCCAACATGAGCTCATGGAGTTTCTCCAACTGTTGCTCCAATCCTAAATTGGCTGACTTCAAAGAATTATGAGATAGGTCCAAAATATTCAAGTTCTGGAGAGAAGATGCAAGAAGAAAAAAGTATAAAATTATTTTTTATTTTTATTTTATGTAATACATGCAAAGAAATTATAAATATTTCATTAGAGTATAATTGATTAGAAATTTCTTGCAATACTACACTTAAAATAAATTTGTAATAGAGAAATGGCAGCTTTCAAGCTCCTGCTGGAAGAAGTATTCTGTATCTTTCACACCAGTAACTTTCATGGTATTCATGGTATTAACCTGCTATAGTACCTACTGGAAACCAAAGAATTACTTTAGCTAAAGTTCCTTAATTCACTGAAGGCCCTCCTGCCTCAGATAAAATGATAAATGCAAAAGCCTGCAGCTGGCTGCAGTTACAGCTACTGCAGAATTAAACATTACATTCTGTCCTTTTTCAGCGTGGTCCAGCCCAGTAAATGGAGAAGAGGAAGGTGAAGTTCCCAGCATGGAGGCTGGCTGCACCCAACTGTATTTATTTGTGTCAGCAGTCCTACAACGCAAGCAAGTACACTTTATGTAACTGAGTTTAGTTTAGCAGAAAAGTTCAGACCTACTCAAAACCACATGCACACTCATTAGAACACTGAGTAACAATTAGTACCCACATACAGTCTTTACTTTCTTTTGTCCTTAGGCTCTTCCTTTTGCTTGATTCCTTGCCTGGTGCAAAGACAGTGGAATAGTCCTTTCCTGCCTTTTGTGGTGGTCCCCCAATCTCTGCTACAGACAAGAATATTTAACCACATGTAAACTACCAGGGAAAATGAAGGTACAATAAAAACCTTTTTACTCTTTCTCAGTTCTTGAAGTCCTGAGAAACACTACATTCAACCTAAGCATTGGCCTTCCTGGTTTGAATAATTACACCTCAACCTTAAGAATTTAGGCTGCCAGCTACCCAGGCAGCTCAGATTCCACACCATCCACTTCACTGCTGTTCTCATCATCTGCTGCTACTATTCTCTCAGCACATATCCTGCATGGAGAGGTGCCTCAAAAGGATGCAGTAGGAAAAAAGAAATGGAGAGCATTGACTCACAAAGACGACTGAGACTCCAACGTGCTATAACAGAAGAAGCCACAAGGCCTCTTCTTCAGAAAAAATCAGTGGAAGTTTATATGTTGGGTATTTTGAGATACAAAGGCAGCAGTTCTGTACACACACTGGAAAATACAGTAAGTTCCCCATTTACATTTTATTTACGTGAAGAAGCACATTTCTAAATCTTACCTCCAGGGTTTTGAAAGGATCATTTTTTATATTTAGTCTGTTGTATCCTAGATTGAGCTCAGTCAGGTTGGTGCAGGAAGCAAAGACTCTGTCAGGGAGTTTACACAATTCATTATGTTGTAACATCAGAATCTGCAACAGGGGCACATTTTGGCACAATTCTGGTTGCAGTTTAGAGATGCTGTTGTAGCCTGCATTCAAGTAAACCAGCTGGCTGTACTTGGTCAGATTTGCAGGCCCTAGCTGTCTTAGCTGATTATGAGATATGTCCAAACTCATTATGCTGTTTGGAAGATCAGAGGGAATTTGAGTCAGCTTTAGGTGACTGCAGTCAGCCATTTCATTTTGGACGTGACATTGCTTTCCAACTGATGCACATGGCCAGAAGACAAACATCAGTCTGACATATAAGCTGCTCCACCAAAGAATAGTGTTTTGCATCATTCTATCTGCAAAGGCAAAATGAACACTGCAAATTAAAATCATTTTGACACAACTTGCATCTTAAACTGAAGGCTAAGCAAGCAAGGCTTAAAAAATATGTAATTTCACAGGGCAAACACTCGGTGTTTCTAACCCATATAGTAGCATTCATTTCTGCAGAAGAGTTACATTTAATAATCTCTCTAAATAAAGACTTTTATTTAAAAGCAGTAATATTGTCTGACATAAAGATAGGCATGTTCAAAAAGCTGCCAACTTTATCTATTATCAACGAAAATTTCCAATCGCTTTCTCTTTTCTGATTAATTTTGCATTGCTTTAACATGCATAAAATACAATAAGTATGAACAATTGTACACAAGCCTCTCAGTGTTAGTCATTGAGCTCTGAGCTTAACTACATGTAAAATATTTGTAGTTATATGCAGTAAAAATACATAATATACCACTTATTTCTTTTACTGTTCTTGCCAGTTTTTGTTTTACAAGTCAATCACACAAAATTCTGTCTTTCCATCTTATAGAGAAAGAAGGGATACCAGGCTATAGAAACATGTACAAGACAGTAATAGCACACAAAATAAATCAGTACAAACCTAACCAGAGAAAGAAATGGAGAAGAACCAAGGTGTAGAGAAGACATTGCCCATAGGTTCAATATATTTATCCAAATACTTTCAGGAAAACTTACACATTTAAGAATTTATATACTCCACCCTATATCTTTTGGTCATTTTCACCAATGTTGAAACTCTAATTTTCAATGGCTCTGCCTGTTTGGTCATTAGATTTCTAATGAATCTTGGGTTTTTCCATAGTTTATTCATTTTCCATTTAGTATCCATTAGATTTAAGTTCACCTGGTGATCTTGTAATGAGGCTACTGCACAAGGAAGAAAATTAATTCCGTATAAATTCTGACCAGAATGGAGCTGTAAGAGGTCAGAAGGGTTTGACTAGCCTTCTGAGTCATAGAGCTTGTCTAATTAAATGGCATTTCTGCTTATCAAAACAAGAGTCCTCTGTATTTTCCATATTATTCTCTACAGAATTAATCTTTAGTAGAGGTAGAACATATTTTGTGAGTGCTTGCTAGAATGGTTTTTTCATGCTTTAGCATGAAAGGAAGCTTAAGTTCCTGTCTTCAATTTTTTTTTTTTTAAAAAATAGCAAGCTTATAATTTAAAGTCTGAAGCTTTAAGTGTCTCCGCAATCCTGATACACACATACTTGTATGGCCTTCTGCCAACTTGGAACCTACCTACCAACCTCAGTTTACCAATGAGTTCAGTCTCAGCAGGGTGGGCTCCCAGGCAGAGAAGGCCATTAGTGCCCCAGTACAGAACAGGCCATAGATGGGAATAAACCTTCCTAGACTTAACAGGAAGCTAGAAGAGCTTCTCAAAAGACTAACACACAGGAATTATGAGCTTTCTTACTTCTACAGCTCCCATTTTCCTTTGCTAGGAACCTGTGTTTAATTATTGTGATTGAGCCTTCAGCACATTAGAGTATTGCGCATTAGCAAGCAATGAAAGAAATTAGAAGAGAAATTAAACCAACACATTTGTACAGGAAAAAAAAGAAAAATTCTTCATAACTTATATTTTCTAAAGAGGCAGATTTCCACTAGCATAACAAAACACTCGAAGGAATTGACGCTGTAACCTGCAGCCAAACGGGAGCCAAGCAGGTCAGACCCCAGCAGAGTTTGACTCCATAGCTGACCTGCCTTTTCAGAGGGGACACATTAGGACTGCTCCAGTGACAAAAAGTCACATCATAATGGCCAGAGTGGAACCACATGACTGCCTTTGTGGGAGCAACCTGGCCATCTAAGGAGAAACATTTGTAAAATCTGGTGGGAGTGGGGATACAACCAAGGGATAGAGGGACCTAAAACGTTGCAAAGGCACGCACAAAGGACTACAAAAGATGGTTTAAAACAAACCTTAATGAAAAAACAATTCCCTGCTGGGTACTGCATGTCAGGCTGACCCACATCCTGCAGCTCACATAGCCTGGTTCTGCACTCATCTGCCACTGTATAATGGAGAAGAGGAGGGGACAGCAAACTCTTGGTGCTGCAGACAGCCTGGCCTGCTACAGCTGCTGCCAAACACAACACTCGTGTCCCTGTAGTTGAGGAAAACAAAGGACCACTTGTCCTACCTCTTTCCTCCCAACTGCTGGAAACACTAATGAAAACAAAAGGGAAGCTTGTCTGTGACAGAAGCTTGCATCCTGGTTTGCATCATTCACAGGGTTTTTTTAGGGTGATAGAGAGCTGCTGGGTTCTGCAGAAATTGCTGCCAGCTCATCTTTAAGTTTGAAAGGCAGAAGAAATGTACTGCACAATCACAAAGCAGGTTCTTTAGCTGACTTCCAGCAAGGCCCAATGGGCTGCCTTTTCCTGGTTTTTTCATTGCAAGAAATCTGGAATCAGGTTTAGGGGTTTTAGCTTTGGCTGGGGATCCAGTGAAGAAAGCACACACTCATTATCGACCTTCAGGGACAGCGTTTCAGATGGGCAAAAGAAAGAACTGCAGGTTTAACATTATGAGCAAGAACTTTAAAAACTGGCACTGACTTGGCTAATTTGCAAGTTAAGAGGAATCCAGGATCAAGGAAATGCCCAAACTCCTGAGCAGCATTTTGGCTTTGCACCTCGATATTCACATTTATTACTATGAAGTGAAGAATTTTACCGACTCACCTCTGCAGGCTTTATCCCCTCCTGTCTGGAAGCATCCCGCCTCTGCACTAGTTTCTCAGCACACGAAAACCATGAGGAAACACTCTGCCCAGAGCCTGAAGAAGTGAAACCGAAAGCGGGGCCAGGCGCGGCGTGGGCAGCGGGCGAGCGGCGGGGCCGCCTCCGCCAGCCGGCGGGATGAGCATCGCCCGAGCAGCGGCAGCCACGGCTCCCCCATCCGCCCCGAACCGTCCTGAGATGAAAGGTTTCGGAGGTGCTGAGGGTGGAGATAGCTCCTAACCTCAGAGTTGGGCTGCTACTTGTGGTTGCTGACCACAAGGGAACCGATTTAAGCACACAGATGTGCACAAATGAGCAGCAGCATCACACGATTCTGTTTAAAACTCAGTTACAATTTATTTCTGGCTATTTGCAGTGTCTCTGAAAATCCTCAAGGGCACATCCTGAAAGCAGATATCCTGACCAACAGATTACTGACATAGGAATATTAGTTTTTAAAGTAGAAACACAGCACGAATGTTTCCTACAGAGACATGTACAGTATTCCTTTTAAAATGGAATTTATGTGAGAGAGAAGTATATATAATTTCTTAGGGAGAAAATAAAATATTTTGTATTTTAAAAAAATAAAACCAACAAATTGTTTTTAAAAGTCCGAGTTAAAGTTTCAGGTTCCGCTTTCAGATGTATGTTTTCTTCATACTGTTTGTAAATTTCCATGTCCCTGCTTTCCCAAGGAGCTGACCATCAGTTTCCTGGAGGAGACTTCCTCAGTACCAGCTTCTGGACATGACAAGAAGTGTTATTGCTTCAACTACATTGGCATTCATAAATATTCTGCAGAACTCATCCAGCTATATTTAGGACACACGAACACCTGAGGTCACCTTTCATTTTTAGGTAGTTGCATGGTCCCCTTTTAAGTGAAGAGCAAGTAGCTGCAGACTAACCCAGAAAATAATAAACTTGGGCTTTAATTCTTCGTTGGAAGTGTTTGAAATTATCACCTACAGCAATGTGTTAGCTGCCTGCCCATCAGGAGCTCTGGGGACGGAGGGAGCTTGTGCTGGTTTCTACCCTTTATCACATTAAATCTGGCACCACCAACAGATTTGCTGTGGAGGAGGCTGGCTGGGAGACTGGCTGGGTAGCAAAGAGGTTGGGGCCCTTACTTCCTACTTCTGTTCTCTGAATTCTTTCAGCAGTTGCCAAATATAAATAAATTTTTATTCTTGGAGTTGGGACGCAAACTGAGACCAGAACCAAGTTCCTTTGGAGCTGAAAGGTTCTAAAGCCTTTCATTCCCATTTCACAGGTAAACCTTGATCCTCCCTTTCTTCTTGCTGTGGGAAGAATAAATTTCTGTTCTGTGCTGTCCTGTGTGCTTGTGTCAGGATAAGGTCATTTGATCAGAAGCACAGCCACCTGAAGTCACATCAAGTTACTCTGAAGAGAATTTTCACTTTGTGTGTTGTAATTCTGCACATTGATGGTAAGAAACATAATAATCAACAACCTTTTCAGATCACTATTCCAGCATAACAATACTGTCAGGTATTTTATCTCTCCCTACACCATACTCATACTAGAGATAAAATGTGCTCTTTGATCTCACCTCACAGTTTATTGCTTCTCAAACCTCTCTTCCCTATACACATGGAAGACTATTAGGAAGTTACAGTTGTCCCAGACACAATGGAGGTAAACCATCTAATGCTGATGAAGCTGTTAATTTTTTCAGTAAGGTCTTTTCAACATTCTAGCCTTACAAAAATATCAGTGGCTCAGGGAGACAATAGCACATGGATGTTTAAAATCTCCACTCTTTTGGAGCTCTTGCACTGGGGGTAAGAACATTTATTTTAGTACAGAAAATTTCAAAGAAATGAAGCTCTTGAAATCATTTTGCAGTGTGGTTTACAAGAGCCAGCAGATACTACTGTGCAAGTTACACTCTAGGGCAGATACAGAACCAGTGCAGATTCAGCCAGTATGGTTGGTAGTTTTGAGGCAGACAATAAAGTGGATACATCTGTGCTTACTTCAAAGGTGTGCAATCTCATCAGGTTCCCAAGTTGCCATAACTCCACCGTGTAGCTTACTTTACTTATATTTTCAAGTGCTGGAAAGGACATGACAGCACATAACAGAGGGCATAGTCAAGCAATCCACATGTCCAGAGAATAATTTAGAAAAAAAGCAGCACAAAAATTAGGCAAAGCTCACACACTGTGCTCAAGGTAAGCTTAAATGAGGTGGTTCTGAATGATGACAAAACATAGTTGGGCAAAATACTGGAGACATAGCCATTTCACTTACATGTTTAAGAGCAGAGTAACCAGCAGCTACACAGACCCAGCTTAAGCTTATCCGGGCTATAAACACAGAAGGGTGGGGACGTACGCTCAGTCTCTCACGGAACACTCCCAGAGCTAACATGCCACCAAAACTGACCTTAGGAAAAAATGAAATCTGCAGATCTTACCTGATCTTCAGGTAGAAAAAACGTGTATTAACTTAGCATATGGCTAATGGACTTCAGTGTTTTTGTAAACTGCAAGTCATGCTGCAAGGATCAGGGGGAAGACCTAAAATGGGAGAACACATGTGGACACTTCCAATGACTATCAGCCACTCAAAAGGTGAAAGCACCATATATTGTGGTTGGATTCAGACATCCTATGAAGCAATGGACAAATTCATGGAAACAGAATTTAAAGATGTCTGGAAGTGAGCCCAGCTACCAGGAGAAAGAAAGCAGGAAAGAGCAGACCTGAACAGTAAAGATCTGAGTCAAGTCTTGACAGGGGACTTCCTGCAACAGCAAGGAAGCTAGAAGGGAGAACAGTGTAGCAGATAGATTTAGCTTGGATCTGCCTCCTGGGACAAGAATAGATGCTTCTTCTCTTGTGATTACATGAATTTGGCTAAGTTAACTGTACTGTTAAAGTATCTAGCAGGTCATATGACTTTTGGGTGCAATAGTTCCTCTAAGGCTGCTCAGTTAATACTGCTAATTTACAAGTTGCAAAAATTAAATTACATTAGCTTTTTCTTGACACAAAAGTGGACAAGAGTACGTGAGGATTCACAGACAGAATATGTTCATTAGCCTTCTCCCAAACCTCAAAAGGCAAAAGAATTTCTTCCATGCATTTCTTTTTTAAATTCCTTTTGTGGAATAAAAAAAAAATGTTTGTGAATAAAATCTGAGAACATGACCTAGGCAGGTAGCTGAGAATTCCACCCATTGTTTGGGATTTAAGCTATCTAGTAGCCAGCCAAGAGCAGTGGCTCTGACTAAAGTGTTTGTCACCTGGAAGCAATATTCAAACGGCCAGTGAACATGCACAGATGAAGTACAGCATTGACTCATCAGCTTTAACACTGTGGTGTACACTTTTCTGATGTGTTGCACTGACTGTAAAGATCAACTGCAGCTGCAGAATAGGTCACATTACCTGAGCAGAACAGGTATCTGAAATATTCTGGCCTGTAAGAGCATTCACAAAAGCTCATTTCACTACAGTTAGGTTGCTTTAGCCTATCCAGAAGGCAAATTAGAGAACTGAGAATTCAGCTCTAGGATGGTTTCCTGTTCAACCACCTCTCCTCTCTTTATTGTGACAGTTACAAAAGCAGCCTTTGCAACCCTTTTCTCTGTATCTTCCACTGCTCCAGCAAGGATGCATCAATACTGGCACACATATGTCAATGCCTTTACTTTTCATCCAGGGAATTCTAATCCCGAAGAGAGAAGCCTGGAGCCAGACAAAAGAGAAGTCAGTAACTTTTAAGTTAACCTTTTAGACAGGGTTAGAGAAGGTCAAAATGTTTCACTTAATTATATCACCATTTTATAAAAGAGGTCTCTCGATGTTTCGTGTTTGCAGCACTGGATTCATGTATATATAACTATTGTTTTTAAATGTTTTAGCCTTTTCTCATAAGAAAGTAGTAAAGAAGCTAGAATTTAGGACAGATACTCTTGTGTTGTGGAAATATTTTTGTACCACCAAGAACTCACCAAAAGGTGACAGCCTTCCTAAAATCTTGTTCTTCTGCAGATTTCTCAATTAAGCATGCATATTAAACAATTTGATTTGCAATAGTTTCTATTTAACAGCATCTCCCCACTGTATTTAATTGTCTTGTTTCAGAATCCCTTCCTTTTTTTGTTGTTCCCTTTTTTTCTGGCACATTGTCACGCATGTTTTCACAGTATAGTTCCAACAGGAAATCTATATCCCATTGCAGCTCATATACAGTGGCTGCCATGCCAAGTGGTTTCGCTGTGAACATAGGAAACTTTGTTATTAAAGTAGAAATTCCATCATTTGATTTACACCCATGCTTGCAATACAAATAGGAAACATTAGGACAAGCCGACCACTTTTACAAATATTTTCCCACTATGCTTTGAAGGCAATGTAATCTCTGGCTTCTGAAAGTAAGCTGTATTTAAAAGAGCCACGGCTGCATTTTAGCTTTCCATTTACTAAAATCTCTATCCAGTTATATCCAGTATATTTTTGCATTGATTTTTTTCCTGAGGAGCCACTGTGGCCTTAAAGCCCTAAATGCTCAGATTCCCTTTGAGCTCACAGAAGGTAAGATGCACAGAAGTAAATAACTGTGCAAACACAGCCAGATTGTCCACACTTATAATTCCTCACCCCCAAGAAGTATTTGGCTGTGCTGACAGCTGACTTCAAATCCAAAATTGCTTCTTTACAATGGCCCAAGTACATGTCTTATCCACACCTATTTTCTAGTGTGTTTCATGAAAATACGGAAACAGTAGCAACAAGTTATTCTTTAGATTGTTTTTTTTTTTTTCCTCATGAAAATAAATATATTTTAACCCTATCAAATTTCAGTGGTATGAAAGGAGACATTATCAGCCGCCAGGTAATAAGAAGTTTCTGAGGTGTATTACAACAGCCATATATACAAGTTGCTGCATCTAACTTCACTTACAAGGTAGCAAGCAAGCCATGAGCCTGTTTTTAAATGCGGTGAATATTGATTGTGAGCCTTCTGGAAATATCACTGTTTACATGGACTTCACACAGATGATCTTTCTTCTATGTATTCTACCTAACCGTGTGGGATTTTTGACAATGCATTGTTTTATTATGGAGAATATTTGCACATTGCTCTCAATAGGATTTTTTTTTTTTTTGTCTTAGATTAACTACTAAAATCAACATAATACAATTTTAGTAACAGTTTTGAGGTTGCTGAACAGGATAGCCATAGAAATTGTAACAGTCCTTAGAAAAACAGATATTTTCTATCTGAAAAACTGCTTGGACAAAGTTTTTGAAGAAGAAATACCAAATAATTTCAACTTCCTCATTAAATTTTGACGTGCTGGAATTTATTTTAGTGGTGGTAAATGTGATGTATATAATCTTAAAAGTAACAAATATAACAAAAAATATGAACTCAGTAAAAGTATAGGATGAAGCAATATGTTTCAATGTTCTTAAAACAAAACTTGTGTTCTACAGGTATTAAAACTTTCTATTTTTCATTCTGAATCCAAGAGAACACAAAAGTTATTTGAATCCAATCAACAGCTTTTTTAGGTCCATTGTCAACAGTGCCATTGTAGTCCACTCTTTGCAAGATAACAGAGAGAGATAGAAAATCGTTCACAAAGAAGAAAAAAAAAAGAAAGGTCACTCATAACTGCTAGCAAAAGTATCAGGCTTTAACGAGTTAGAGTGAAATATGAGGACTGAATCCCAACACCTGTGCATTAGATTATCACCAAATTCATCTGCAGACCTTAAACATCTATTGTTTTCCTAACATTAAGAATGTGAAAATTTTTATCTATAAATAAAGCACAGAACAATACCTTTCAATTCCTTTTCCTAGCCATAACAAAGGCACGAAAAATAGAGAAGTATGTCTTATTGTAACAGTCTAAAAATAATACTGGGTTTAACAGTTGATACACATTTACAATTTCATTTAATTAGTAAGTCAAGTTTTATGTAAGTAGTGCAAATATGACTATCTTGGACAGCAATTTGTCTATTAAAATTTGTGACATTCAGAAAAACATTTTAAAAACAAATTGTAAAGCACTGGGCCTGATTCAATGTCTTGAAACTAGAGGCTTTTACAATGTTTTTTCTGTGTTGCACAAAATGCATTCCTTGAGGTCAGTTTCTTCTTGCCTGCAGCTTGTTGCTTTGAGCATATAAAATAAATTTGGAAACATTTGTTTGTAAATACAAATAGGCATTTGCATATAAATATGTTCCCATGCATGGTAATAGCTGTGCTGCTCTCCATTAGCCATCCTGATAAGAGGATTTAATTACCTAATGCGCCAATAACTTGGCTGTAATTTTGACCCAGTGGGGAATTTAATGGAATAACAGCATAACATTCACACTAATTTGCATTAGGGAAAGTAAAACTGCAGAACGGTGTTAAGGAAGTGTGAGTCACCACTCTGTTCAGCACAACTGAATGTCTGTAACATTGGAAACTGGTTATCTGTTGGGTTTCTATTTTCTAAAGTATCAGGGGGTAGTTGAGGATAATATAAATGGGCAGAAAAGGCAAAAAGAAATCCTGCAGTGTGTCGTGCATCTATGCAGACAACAGAAAATGAGATACAGAGCTGATACACTTAAAATATGGGTCCGTGCTGTAGTAATGAGACCACCCTAGGCACACAGAAACGTAAGAAGCATAAGGACCAGGGATCAGAACAAATCATATAGAAAAATTCCATCTAAGACTGGCATCTTGCTCCACAGCAGGTTACATTGGCTGAATTCTGACCTAATTTACTAGAAATAAGGATTTATCATTCACTGCTAGAAACACAGGAAATATGCAAGATGACCTGACAATTGAAGGTCACCAGAGACTACTTAAATCTGTCTAATGAGTTTTTAATATCCATTTGAAACCTTGTGTTATGCAAACAATTGCTGATCATAGTTAATTTAAAAAAGATACTGAGAGCTAGAAAGATTCAGGAAGAGATGTTTTTATATTCTGCGGAAAATCTTGCCAAGCAACACAGCCAAATAAAACCTGTAAGTGACAGTCCATGTCATTGGGATCTGCTTCCTGCTTTTACAGACAGTCTAGATCAGGAGGATCTGCAAAACATCTGCACAGGCCACTGTCACAGACCACGAAACACTACCAGCAATGTAAGGAACCCCAAACCTGCAGTGCAAATTGAAAAGCAAAGAGAGTATTGTACAGGAAAAGTGCAGGAGTGAGAACATACATTGACAATAGTAGCATCCTGCAACAGGAAAATTTGTTGTAGGCCTGTCTATAATATGTATAGGGCAAAAAATTATTAGAAAAATTGTCACATGAAGCTAGACATTGCCTCCTGTCAACTGATAGCTTGTTTATGGTTTACAGATATTACACCATACACTTATCTGAATTGCCGGGTTGCTCAACAATGCAGAGATTAAGGTATTACTTTTTCAGGAAACTAGAGCTATTTTTAACTGAAGAACGTGAGATTTTAGAATCCCTGTATTCTATTTCTCCAAAAAGGAAAATGCAAATATGTAACATGTTAATCTATTGGTTGTAATCATGTCATTCACATTATGCACAGTCGAAAACTGTCTTTTAAAGAAAAGTTCATAGGCTTCTTGTCATTTGATCAATAGAAAACAAGTAAAAACTAGTCGTCTGATATTTTTCTGGATGTGAAGATAGCCTGAAAAAAATTCTCTATCCACAGATTTAGTTTATTATTTTTTTGTTAAGGTTTCAATTCTGTCTTCTGCTTTTTGGATGACGAAAGGCAGGTTACTCATTTGGAAGCTGCTTAAGGAGACAGTAAGTGTAAAGAGACAGACAGCAACATGAAATTAGGAGAAGAGCATTAAAAAGGTCTGTGAAAAACTGTTACGTTTACGTTATAGCATTACAGTCTGTAGAAGCAATACCACAGTGAAAAAAAGAAAAGGGGGAACTTGCCAAGCAGTGCTTTCTGGACTCTCTAGAAGCTTCTGAAGCAGCAGTTTCTGCATGTGTCTTGCAGGCTGAAAGATTTGAGAAAGGTTTGGTAGGTTTCACCAGCCTGCAGCTCATTGCCCTGACATCACTACTGAAGATGAGGAACGTAAACCCAGAACATGTATTTAGCCAAAACACCATGCCTGTGTTCTAGCTTCCTTGGAGCCCTTCCCTTTGGAATACTGCCTTTTTGGATTGCTTCAACCTTAGTGCAATTTCCTTACAATGTTTGGCTCCCATGTTTATACTGTTTCTGATCATGTGCACATGTGAAAATAGGATTTGCACACAAAGGTCATTGACAGTTTAAATTTACAACACAGGCTGACCTTCTGAAGGTCGTGTATTAGGCAGTAGGAGGTTCTTACATGTTTGCCCTAATACTACCCAACTGAATAAACAAAACCCATCAGGAATTTCTTATTAATTGTCCAAAAGATTAAGTCTGCAATTATAATTCTGCCATTGTATGCATCTGTCTAGTTGATAGCTCCAGCTTTTTGGACATCCTGGAATTTAGGTGAGAAATGAAGTCTCAGTATATCTAAGCTACTTCAGTTCAGCATGCATGGCTATGTCAAGCATAAAGTATAATCCATTTTAGGGAAATAAAGTGTATAGGCTGTGTTGCCTTTAGTGACCTTAAATTAACTTTTTATTTTAATTACACCACATATGTTAGGTGTTGTATTATGTTCTTCATGCCAGGCTGCTCCTGATCACACTGGGAAACACTTTGTAAAATCAAGTTCATCTATCTACATAAATATGACCATAAATCAAATTAATTTCTCTTCAACTGAAGTTCAGCATCTTCAATCTGTATACCTAATATCTCTACCTGTAATGAAAATAAAAGCATGTGTATATAGCATCAGCCAGAGTGTCTCAAAACAGTTATTTGTATCCTCCAAACTACATAACTGAAGTTTCTCTAACTTCTAAGAATCTACTTTGTATGTGATCTCCCTTAGTGTACTTTATAAAGAGACTACTTTGAGTGGATACTATGCATCTCTTATTTTGAATTCCTTGTGTTAATAGTACTGGGGGGGGAAAAAAACCAAACAAACCAAAACTTTAAATTAAAGCACTGAAACAAAAAATGAGCTTTTCATTTGGAGAAACCATAGGAGGCATTAAAGACAGCCGATTTGATCCCAGATAGTACTACTTGGACAAATACGTAAGTATTCATACAATTACTGAACAAGTTTCTTGCAATTCCCTGAGATTTTGAGACCTGAAACTATTAGTCACTGCTTTATTATGGCTAATAGTTGAAATAAAAATAGATAGATACAAAAATGATGGATCCAGAATACTTTTTAAATGTTTTGTACTGCATTATTTAGCAACTGACCTAATAATGGAACTATGAGAAATATTTTATTTTAGGTACTTTAATTATAAGAAAGTTAGGAGAAATTAGTTGAATCACCTTTTCTATATAAGAGAGTAAAATCATTTCAAAAGCATAGAGCTGCAATTGGTGTTATTGGCACTATTCCACCCCACCCGTCCCAAAGAAAGCTATTTATAACAGGAAAAGTCACATTTTATTATTTTGAAAAGGCAGAATAGAAGTATCAGGTTAGCAGTTGCACTTGCTCATGAAAGTGTCAAATTTGTCAGGGTTTAGTACTCTCCAAGAACACCACTAGATGTCAGCAGTAACTTTCTGCAAAATTAAAACGAACCGCTTGGTTTCTCTTTAGAAATCGGTACAAACCCTTAAGGTAGCTCACGGAGTCCAAAGTTCCTTAAGGAAAATGTGTAACTTAAAGACTGATTCTGCAACTGCTTCAGAATCAGGGCTACACGGCTGGCACAACTCAATTTGTTGAACTAAATTTAGGATTACAAGAAATTCCACAATCTTATCCTTAATAACTGATCATTTAATACACATAGAATGAATTGCTTTATTCAGTTGCAAAAAAAAAAAAAAAAAAAAAAAAAAAAAAAAAAAAAAAAAAAAAAAAAAAGAAAAAGCCAGGATCATAGCCTATAGAATCTGGTATACGTATTGCAATCACTACACATAAACCGCCTGCTGCTGCCACTGAATCTACCAGAATTTTATCCAAATAGCATAAGGAGTAACATATGGACAGAACTGCACTTTAACAGTTTTATAACAGACTACATCCTGTAAAATTCAGAGGTGTGTCATTATGACAGTGCTGAGATACCTAAAATACATGGCTTATTATTCCTAAGATAAAAGCCTTAACCTTCCCAAAGTCTGCCCGCAAACAATTCATATGATTTTCTGGTGGTGGATTAATTACAATTATGAAACAAACAAACAAACAAACAAACAAAGAACAATAACAACAAAACATCCAACCAGAAAGCTGCAAGCACTTGGGAGGCTTTTTTTGGCAACAAAGTGCCTGAGAATGTCTCTCCTGATTCAGCTAAATGTCTCTTTTATGTGCTTACTTTACTTATTGCCATGAGGATATATGCCTTACTAAAATGCCTTTGACCTGTTTTTCCTTTCTGAATTCTTGTGCTAATTTGTAGAAGCAAGCAGATCTGAACACCAAATGTGAAAATTCACAATGTAGGAACACTTGGTATTGGAATCTAGACTTTTACACTGCTCATCAAAGCCAGGTATTAAATCTATTCATACACGGTAATGATGAGTTGCTTTGAACTGGCAATATAAGTAGTGGAACATTTTTCTACTTAAATTTCAATACAGGTTACTGTATCTAAGAAGACATGAATTGAAGGCGAAAGTGATGAATAATTTTGATTTAATACTTTTGTTCTGAACAATCTCAGTAGGAAGTCATGTTAATAGTTTTGTTGCAGATAAGGGTAAGAGTGTTGCAAATAGTATGCAGACCATAAGAAATTCTATCCTTTGATGTTCCCCTACAGAGTAAGCCTGGGCTGGCTATTTTACTACCTTTTTATCATTTTCTCTACCGTATAGGTGGAGATGAAATTTGTTTTTCATTTTTAGAGAAAATATGGGCACCTGCAGATAGAATGTACTGCATATTATCTGCTGTATTTGTGCACTCAGTCAGGAATAAACAGCCTAGAATTGAACTGGTTTTCCAAATCAGTTCCTTCCATGAGATTTTTCCCACCTGTGCTGAAAGTGAACTGACCATGAAACCTGAGGCCTTAACAGCTTCCTTAAGCAGATTACTGTATTGCTATTTTCTACATTCTTTCTTGTTCCATTGAAATGACTGTTACATTTGGGTATTGTGTGAATTAAGACCATCAGCAGAGAGAGTATCTGAATTTACAGAGTGCCTGACAGCCTTAAATTTTGGACATTGCCATAGTGTTGGTGCTGGTTGAAAGATTCGAATTTGAAATGTCAAAAAAATCTGCAAAAGATCCACAGTGCAAGCTCTACAGTCCTTGCAAGTTCTATAGTCCAGGAACACTCCAGGGTGTGCAGCAGCACTGAGCTGTCTTACCTGAGTCACAATGGCTGGACATATCTTAGCACACAGCAAAACTGTTTGAGCCAAATGCTGCTTGCTTGAGCTATACTGTTTAACTTCCAAATGATTTCTGCTACCAAGGCCATTACAGTAGATACTCAAGAAACAATATGTAAGAGACAGCAAATCCTTCAAATTGCCAAAAAAATCACTTCTGTCAAGAAGCAAGATGGTTCACAGTACAGTTCTGTAACTTGTCTACTTTGTAGACAAGTTCAGAGATGAACTGCAAAAAAAAAAAAAAAATTAAAAATTGTGGGGGGACACAAAATATTTGCAAACTTAAAAATAAAGGGATTCAACTCTTATTTTAATTGTCTATTAAGTTACCTGGATAAATTTTTGCTACAAACATTTATTAGGAGAAAAAAAATAAAAGGATAAATTTCACAGAATCCAGGGTCTTAAAGCTAACATGAGTATTATGCCTTGAAATAATGTCTTTTCAATAGGTAATATTTACTTCTAGTTAAACAAGTACAAAAAGGAATCTAGTGCAGAGCAGCACATCTCACCAGTATTGCCAACTGCAACCATGACACACACATAATTTAGACTCTCAGAAAAACTCACCCTGGCTTGAAATTGACCTTACATCAGGAGTAAAACTTTGGGTGAAGAAAGCCTTATTTTGCATGTTAGTCCAATTAAGTTGACAACTGGAAGCTCTTACATAAATATGACAGCTAATGAATAAGCTTTCCTCCAAACAGGCAGAGATTGCTTTGTTTTGTTTTTTTAAAGAATTATTCTTAAAATTATAGCTTTAAACACAAAACAGTGAGAGAAGCAAGAAAGCTGTGGATCACAAACATCAAGTATACAGAAAATTTTTTTATGTTCTTTCTATGCTTTAAAAATTCTCATGTATTTTTAAGTAATCGCATGCCTCCTGTTACAGAGATACTTGTTTGTACATTCTCAGAGCAACTATTCAAAAGCAATTTCTCTCCATCTGAAGCCATGCTTCTCACAATATTGACAAGGTCAGTGAGGTCCACAGGAAGTCATTTGCTGAGTAAGTGCTAGTCATGCAATTTACAGCTGCTTGGATGAGCTGTTTTAATTTACAGCACAGTTTTTCAAGTTGTCAACCTACTTTAAAGAAAAATGCCTGAATTATTCCCATTAATGTTGTTGTATTCTCTCCACAAGTGAGAATGTTATCCAGGTTTTTAATGCCAGATATAAGTAGAATTATGGTTTTATGTATACCAGGAACTAGAATAGGAAGTACAGCCCACTTCTTTTTTACAGCCACTTTTCATTCCTGTCACATGTAATATGAGATGAAGAAATAAGATATGAGAGCTCTGGAAGCAGTTCAGGGACATAATTGAAGGAGTGATTAATGCTGTGGCGTAGACAGGATCTCCTTAATCATTTGGATACAGAATAGATCGTGACTCTTCAAAAATACTTATAGCAGACATTAGAACACTGTTCTTTGGCAGTTACCCTGCTTTGTTTCACAGAAGTTTTACATCAACAACTCGAGAAGTTGAAAAGGGTGGGGGGGGGGGGAAGGTCAAAGGATATCAAAAAAAATGATTAGTTCTCTCAAGCAAATAAAACATTGTGTGCATAAATACATTCCTGAACAGTGCCTGGAAACACATCACAGACGGGTTCTCTAATAAAGTAATCATATTATTCATTAACATTTAAAAACTACTCCAGCACAGTGCTCTGTGGTATGTTCTCAGCCTGCTTTGCTGCAGCTAAGAAAAAGGTCTAGGGTTCATAGGGGAGGGCTTGTAAGCAGCTCACAAACAACGTGCTTGAAATTCCTTCCTTTTGTAGCAGGAGTGCAAAACTACAGTTGAATAATCAAGCTATTGAACTAGGATTTATGCCAAAAAGACTAATTTGTAAGCTGTGTCCAAAGTGTCTGGGTTTGAAGCGATTTGCATATTTCTTCCTCTGTTATTCTAGGAATGCTATGGGAAACTTGCTACCCCAGGTCTCAGCAGTAGGTTTCTCATGCATACCTTTCCAAACTTGTCTTTGGAAACATGAAAGCAATGAGTGTGACAAGCATCAATGTTATATTTGTGTAGCTTATGAATACAGGTATTCATGAAACAGGATTCTAACTTGAAATTTCTTACAATGTACAATGAGATTCTGTTTATCTAGGTTACATTAAAAACCAATCTTAATGATTTATGCAAAGGCATAAGGGCTGTGATAAACATAAATAATGAAAGTCTGCCAAATGTTTATGTGCCAAGATAAAAGGCAGACTTATAGCTGTGAAATAGGAAATAGTGATGACACTGCGCCGAATGCTGGGCAGCCCTGGGCATTCCCCAGCACAAACTTATTATTTGTACTCTTCTATAAAGCCTGCTCTTGTAACAGGAACTGAGCAAAAGTAGAATTTGACTGTGATACTTCAGTATTCACATTATGTTCCTTATTTCACTGCATAATAAATTCACTAATTTCGTCATGGGAAGTCATTAAGCTAGCAACTTAAATCACTCATCCCTACGAAATTACTTTCAAATGCTACTTTAAGGAATGGGCAAAAATTACGGCAGAAGTGTTCACTTAGCTCCAGTCAAATGATATTGAGTGGAAAAGATAATGCACTGCGGTGGATATTCAGTTTCAGCAAAAGAAAAAAGCAAGCTAGGCACTAAAGGCACAGTTGGGTATAAGCCTTTTTTATTTACTTCAGTCTAAACATACAGATGTATCTTCTTTCAGGGTTTGACATGTTTTGCTTTTGACGTACTTTACTTCTTGTATGAGCTATTATGTTTGTATCTCCTACACAGACTGAGGCAGAATCCTTTGGAAAGAGAGTGGAAGATAGGCTCCCATGCCGAAGGGCAAGTGAGCATGCCTAATGGAAAGAAGGCTCAGGACACTGCAGAGTGCATCAAAGTGCTGCCTCACTGCACTGACCTGCCAAGCACCAGGGGCAGGGAACTTTTCTAGTGCCGGTGAGTGTGGTGGGGAATGCATTCAGTCATCCCTGGTGCGTCCCTGAGATGCTAAAAGATAACTTGTCATCACCTCTTTTCACTACCAGCCTTGTTGTGCTGTGAAGAACCCTTCTACAACCACAGTCCATTAAGGGGGTGAAGTTACAGACTCTTAACTTCAAAGCACAGCAACTTAAAGTTAGTCCTCTGAAAAATCATCCTAATAAGACTTACGCTGTAAAGACAACCTCATGCTGTTTACTTATAACTTAAGTAAATATAGCCCATTAACTGGGTAAAAATGCAAAAGCTTTTTCCTCTGCATGTAAGCTGCTGCTTGAACATCTCAATTTTCTTGGTAGCACTGTTATTTTTTACTTTAGAATGCATCAAAAAGATGCTTTCACAGAGGTTTGATACCACGTTTAGCTTCAGAAGACAGAGCAATATAACAATCAAATTCTTTGCAGCTTGTACTGTATTTTATTAATTTTTACTGCATTTTTTTATTAATCAGCAAGTTTTTCCACAGCTTAGCTGCATAACCAAACTTATCATGCTTTTGTCAATGTGTAATGCATTGAAAAGAATTTAGGGCTCTAAGATAAGAGCAGCCATCTCATTTCTTGACAGCAATGAAGCCATATTAAGTATTCCCCAACTACTCAAGATCTCTGTGCAGATCTGCCATTGCAACAAATACTTATGTTGTGGCAAATGCAACCTGCTTAACTAGCTGGCTTTTAAGCTCTTTAACTTTTCATTTTGATGCTTCAAATGCTCTTGCAATGACATACAGCAAAGACAGCTTTCACTTATGACTATAGTACTACTCTGGATCAAGCATTAGTAAAAGGGAAAATATCTTTATAGATGCACGTACACACATGGCCAGCAAGGATAGGAGAAAAGTGACATCACAACTAATAATTCAGACTGGAAGCATAGCCTAAGCTCATGACCAACATGAGCTGCATGAAAAAACAAGACAATCACGAGAAGCTGATTTTGGATATCCTAAACAGGACATTTGGGGTTTTTTGGACGGAATTTTAGGGGTGGTTTTGGATAAACATAACCTTTGCAGAAGCCAAAAGCCCATCATGTGGTTTGGAATGAAGTATTCAAGGATCATTGCTTGAATGGATTTTGGCAGGGTCAAGGCAAGACTCCAACAGTACATACCACCAGTGCCACCCACTTGCAGCACTGCACAAATAGTTGTAGAAAATAAAATCTGGAAGAGACACTTTGTACAAAGCTACTAGCCCTCACTTGCAAACTGCATTTTCTAGGAAGTAATAGGGCAATACATGGTGAAATTAGGATAAAGTGACTGTCTATATAAACTAATTTTACTTCTGTACTCACCCATAAGTTTTGATTTAAGGTTGCAGTATTTAGAGTTGGCAAGGTCATGATTTGTTTTTCTGATTCCCATAGTTCTGCCCAAATCCAAATCATTTTGCTATTGAAGCTTTATGTAATCTCTAAAAAAAAAAAGGGTCTTTCAGTAGAAATTCTTTTCAAGGCTAATCCTGATAATCCAAAGGATGTACAAAAATCCCTCACCTGAGGAGGAATGACCCCAGGTACCCAAGCACACAGAGGTGCATATGAATGGAAAGTGGCATGGCAGGAGAAAACCTTGAGATCTTCATAGAAAACCAGTTGAACCCAACCTGTGCAGCAAAACGTGCCAACATCCTGAGTTGCATTAGCCAGCAGGCTGATGGAGGTGGTTCTCTCCCTACACTCAGCACTGCTGAGACCACTGTGTACAGTCTGGTCTCCCTGGGTACAAGACAGATGTAGACACACCAGAGCAAGGGCAGTAAAAGAAATTAAAGGACTGCAGTGTTTTTCATACGACAGTTTGAAAGTACTAGGAATGTCCAGCCTGGAGAAATATTTGATGGGATCGTGTAGATTCTGTACCAGACTCTTCTCAGTAGTAGCCAGAGAAAGGATGAGGCATGGACACAGACTGAAATACTGGAAATTGTTTAAACAAAAAAGTTTTTACTTAAGGTGATGAAACACTGGAACAGGTTTCAGAGGTTATAAAGTCTCCATCCTTGGAGATATTTAAGACCAGACTGGACATGGCTAATACCAGGCTGCTCTAGGTGACCTTCTCTTACGCAGAGGTTTGAATAAATAGTGTTCAGAGGTTCGTCCTCCATCTTCAACTATGACTTCACATGATCCATTTCAAAGAGTCCAGACATCCTAGTTTCCTTTCAATGCGTTTTCACTTAGTCAAATCTGAGTCTGATTAAAAGAAAGCACCAAATGTACCTCTTATAATGAAAGCAAATTTCAGCCTCCCCTTTAATTTATATGTGATACAGGAAAGCATTTGCTGATAATATTGTTAGAAAGCCACAAGCCTTAACAGAGATCTTTACACAGTGCTGATGGGAAACTGAAACAGCCAATGCCAATGAATTTATTTATACATTTAAGTGTTACTAAGCATGTGTTTAAACAGAGATAGTGTAGACTGCAATACTGCAGCAGACTCAAATTGTTGCAGAGAGGTAGTTTACCTCTGTATATTCAAATTTGGATTTTAAATGTAGTTGGTCTTATTCCAGCAGGAACAGGGTATTATGATTCATTTGAAATCAGGGGTTAACATCTGCTCCAACAGAGTCGGAATTTTTGCTGTAACCCATTTGTGTTGCACTGGTAGCCTAGGGTGGAGAAATAAATACCCCTTTCAATGTCTGGCAGTAGGTAAGAATTAGAAATGTGACCTAAGGCGTGGTATTTTCAGCTCTGCAGAGCTCTGTATGAACTGGAAGAGGAAATAAGTTATATAGTGCTTCAATTTAACTAGCCAAACCTGCTAATACTGTTAATGTCCTGAAATGAGGGCTTCTGTTGACTGTTCTCTCTGTCAGAAGTGCTGGGTCCAAGATTACTTTGCCTAGAACAGCTTCTGATCAGCTCTGAGTACAAATGCCAAGACTCATTAACATTCTTTGTCTTACAGTGTCCATCATGTAGAGGTCTTTAAAGTCATCAATAAAGAAATTAAGTTAATTATTTAAGGACATACAAGTTAACATCAGTAAAAGAAAATATCTACTGCCATTTTCTTGCTGTAAATACCTGTGCACGAGAAAAAGGTGAGGGAGCAAGAAGGTTTCCTCCACTGTCATTTTTCTCATCATTTTAGCTTTCAACTAAAATACAGGGAAAATGATACTATATAATATATAGTAAACTCATAGAATTATTATATGTAAATCAATATTATAGCATTAGAAGACTCTTGGATTTTTATTACTTATATGTAGGCGAAAATAAAAAATTAAAAATATTATAGGTAGCAAATATATACAAATAAATTACGAGTGACGTTTAATTTTGACACTCTTCTAAATATACTTATTATATATCCCAAATGGTGCACATATGGGAAAAATATGATCATTTAGTAGAATAAAATTCTGTATATTGGCAAAGCCAAAAAAATTACTGAACTTTAAATGCCTGATTTTTCGATAGAAGCAAACATATTGACTGTAAAGTTCTCTTTACATCCAAATGCATTTATTCCTTCTAAAGAAGCTGATAATGTAACTCTTCACAGGCAACCTGTGTCTGTGTCTTCTTTATCAACAGCAAATTTTTAACTCTGACCATTTTACCACATAGCACTAAGCAGCCAACACATGCATAAGAAACCTAATACTTGTTTTGTCTTCGGTCCTGGAGCTGGACTTCTCCTGTTCCATCTCTTCTGAGCTGATATTAGCTATTGACTCTTCATGCTGGATCTGGGAATAAAAGTACAGGAAATAGAGCTTTTCTTAGGGTTCTGATTCTCTAGAACTTCATGGATGCTCCAGTAAATGAAGAACCTAATTTCAAATGACTTGTAGTACTGACCAGGCTGACAATACTTGCTGAGCAGAGGAAAATTAAAACAATTGCATTTATTCAGCAGCATTTATTGAAGCCTGTTGCAAGCAGTAGTATATGGCCACTCAAGAGAAAACTTTGCAAGACTTCTTTTCAACAAAACCTGACTGTGGGATGGTAACAGCTTTCTACCCAGTACCTTATTGTATTGAAAAGGCTCAACACAGCCCTGTTGGAATCAATGGAGGTCATACCCATTTGCATCAGCAAAGGATCTGGCTGCAACTATTTAGTGATCAACAGCAGCTCAAGTATATTCTAAAGAACTTGTTTGTTTTGCATTCTCCCGACTTTGAAAACCGTTCAGTTCATGTATAAAAACTTGCACTGTTCTGGAACATGGATCTATTTGCAAGAGGTGACTCATGCTTTTGCTGAAGACAGAATTAAAAGTAAAACAAACTGAACTTAAGTTAGAAAGGAAACAAATACACTGGCAGACAGAACTAAAAGGCTCACTGATGTCACGCTATTAAGTCCTAGAAAATTACTCTATCATTCTGCTGCCTGAGCCTAGGATTCTTTCCTTTCTTCTTAATCTCACTTTCTGGACATTATCCAGTTTACTTGATTCACCTCTCAACTTGTAGCCTCTGTCAATCTTTAGAAAAATAAGCCCTTTGGATTTTTTTTCCCTTTCTTCTTGTTGCCAAGGCTTCTGTTTAAAAAGCATGCTTGCTTGACTTTCAGGAATTTGCACCAATGTAGAATAGCGATGAGTTACAGCATGTTCAAGAAATGCACAGAAAGCGCAGAAAGCACAGATGACCAACAAGGAAGCTATGGTATTATGGTGCATATATTGCACCATTTCCTTTTTATCAGCAAGAAGGTTTACAAATATTTAGTTGTATTTGTTTGAAACTAACCAACCAAGGTCCTAATAAGCCTGACAAACATTTCAGTATGTGTTATCAAGTAAAATATTATAAGCCAGGTGGATATGAAATGTCTTGAAAGTTAACAAACTCCTGCTTAAAAACAATACTGCAAAGGATTTCAGTAGAAGTAATTTTTTCATTATAATCCTCACAGTAATTGGGCATGCTGTCAAACATTAACTTTCAAGGTCATGTCTATGTATTTTATATTCCAAAATTTCTCACTAAGCTCAAGCATAAAGAAGACTTCCAGTCTTTTGGGGAAAGGAGGTCTAAACCAGAAGAGATGGACAGAGAAGCAGCCTTCCTTCAATTTTTTGCATCACCTAGGACAGCAACCTGTGCCTTCCACAAAGTGGGATTATCCTATGCACCTCACTTGGCTAGGGTCTGTCCCCATGTCTTGTCCTGGAACTATCCTTCTCTGTGCAAATTATTAAACATTCCGGCAGAAATTATTGATCCTGAACATTCCATATCCCTGGACACAGCTTGAAATTGGATTAGTATCCTGATTAGCCATTGTTTTATTTCTGACTGAAGTGCTCTCAGACTTTCTGTCTTGACAGTCAAAGACTCCCTGAAGAACAAAATTTTTTAAAAAAATTTTTTCAATTTTTTTTTTGAAGGTTGCATTTTCTGCTGGAAATTCTGACTAGACACACCACCTTCTTCATATTTTAAATATTCACTTTCATGCCATGAGGAAAAATGCTGCTACAAAGTATCAGATGAAGTGTGTTTTCAATGCACCACTTCTCCAGTCACACCAATACATGAACAACATCATCCAGTTTCGCTAACACCCCTTGGGTTTAGTGCTCCCTGCTGTCTGGCCTACAGCCTCTAAATATGTCCAATAGCACATGCTCAGTGCATGGGCATAGGTGAAAGGTAGTAGCAGCTTCCTTGGCCTTAAAGCTTCTTCTCATCTTCATTAATGTAACTTCCCTTTCCCTGGCATCTATTTTTTTATAATCCTGATTAAGAATAATATTTCAAGTTTATGGTGCAATTCAGACACTGAGAGCCAAATGGATTTCTCTGGCATTAAAAGCAGATTAAAAATCTGGTTCGGAATAACACTCTAGTCTAAACTTTCTAAACTAGAAAGTTTTTAATGTTAGTTATCCCACTGTCAGATGTGTATAAATTCCTCACACCCTCCCCACCTCAAGAGTCCTGTGTAGGTGCCTTCCCTTCCTATGAACACAGCTTTAATGTAATAAAAGGGACTCCAACTTCCTGCTAAATTTGCCAGTTGTGGAGATTAGAGTAATATACCTCAGTTTTTCTCCAATCATGACACAAACTGCTAGGTATGTACAGTAGGCAGAACAATTTTCAGTAGAGATAAATGCTTATTGCACAGATCACAAAACTATTCACTCCTTTATTTTAGTCTTAGGCAGGGAGAGAAGGTCAAGACTCTGCCAAATAAGTAGCTACCATCAGAATATGGATTTGGCCTGTGGCTCATTCTTTTGCCAGGTCAAGAAATTCTTGGATGGTCAAAAGCAGGGTGCAAGCCAGGTGAATTACCTTGGCAGCCTGGGATATGGCCCATAGACCATTACATCAGTATGTTTGTCTAAGTGTAAAGTTATGCAGGGAGTACAAGCAAACACCTGGGCATAGATAAAGCCTTCTAAAAGCTAACAAGATCTTTTCCTTTTTGATGGACTCACAGTTTTCATATTTTTCCACTGTCCAAACTATATAAAATATTCCAGATTTTAGTACTACAGGTTATGAACTTTTTTGCTTTCCATTACTCTTAAGGAATTTCAATTTTTCCTTCTAAAATAGAATCTACTAAATTAAGTGTTGTGCAGGGAAAAAAAAAATCAAAAAAACTTTCCTACCCAAAATGCATAAACATGCATTTACTTCACTGTCATATTTCACCTGCTACTTCTATCCTTGAAGATGACTACATTTCATTCAGAATTTCATTCAGGCTGCTTGATGTCAGATAAAATCTTGGCCAGGAAGGGTTTCATGGAAACAAATTGCTCATGCATAAAAATGTACATTACTGAGTATCTCAGCCTACCAGAATTTTACTCGCTCTGAGTTTCGGGGTATTAAACTACCTCCAGAAGCAAGTCCTATGAACTGTTTTATTTTATGGGTGACAGAGTGGTTCAGCTCCACCTTTCAGGTGAGCAGGTGCCTGCATTGGCTTGCTGACTGGGGTTAAACCACAACACTTGGCTTTAAAACCAAGATACAACACATTGAAAAAATCAAAACAACTTTGAAACAACCCATTGTGAACAACACTTAATCTTGTTTTGCTCTGTGCCAACAATCACTGGAAAATATTCTGAGGATAATAAGCCCAGCTGTGAATTAGACAATAATTTAGGACACTGTTCTCAAATTATATTGTGAGTTAAAAGGACATATTTCACAGAATTGAAGGAGTCAAATATGGAAGTCCCACTAGGTTTTCTATAGAAAGAAAATGAAGCTGATAAATTTAATCAAGATGGACAAATGGAAAAATTATAATACAAGTATTCAAAAAAAAGAACTAAGTGTCCTCTTACTCTTTAGTGGGACATTTTCAAGACACCATTTAAGATTAATCCATCATCAATAGAAAAGTTTCATGCAGAGAAGTGCTGATAGAAAAGTCACCTTTATCTTTCACAGTGAGAAGGTCAATTGTCTTCAAAGATGTGGCCACTAGTCACTGTTGTTATTAGTCTAAAAATCTCTGAACCTTGTTGCCATTTACAGATTTACCATTTACAGATACATTTACCATTTACAGATACACCTCAGCAAACACAGCACTCCAGCTGTTTAGCAAACATGATGTCTGTTTTAGAGTCTTTCAAAAGCAATGTACAACCAAAGGAATACTGGTAAAGAAAAGGGACAACAACATAAAGATAAAATTGGTGTGTGCTTTGCACACATTTTTCTCCTTGTGTACTCTTACTGTCTCTGCTATTACTGTTCACATTAGATTGCAGCTACTAGTAAAGGCAAGAGAAGTAATCTGGAGATCTAGGCAGAGTGCATTGCTTTCTAAACATGTAACTAAACATGTTCTAGAGATTTGATCTGTAGTTATAACACATCACTGAATCTTTCCTTTCTGTTATGAAATTTATACCAAAATATTATTTAATTGTAATGTAAGTATCATTAATCAAGCCAAACAATTATAACTATAAACACCAAATTTTGTCCCTCCCTTGGTGTTTCTACTGGCTTCTGTAATCTTGTACATGCTGAAAGGTCAGGCTAGCAAAAATTTTGTTACAGTGCTATATGAAGAGTTACTGCTTTTTAGAAGAGTCACTACTTGTGGTATGAAAAGGTCAAGCTGAAAGTGATACATTCGAGGACAATCATCCTTTTTATCCAACTGTTACTAAAAGATTAAGCAGGACAGAACACAGTGGACTCTTCAGTTATAATAGAAGATGCCCAAATGCAGCTTTCTATGGAAGCTATACTACTGCAAAGTAAAGAATCTCTAAGTCTACATTACCCAACTCAGAAAGGATTATTTCAAACTTATTTGGTATCAGCTTAAAATCCTTAAACTTCTTCAGTACCAACAAAACCAAAACAGCTACAGAGAAAGACAACAGAGAGCCTACTTTCTTACCAAAAAAAAGTTAAAATGGTAGCAAAACAAAAGTAAGAGAATGTTCTGCTTTGAAAAGGCAAGACACTCTTAAAAAATAGCACAAATTTCTAAATTGGCTCAAACATGCTTAAAAGGTGCCCTCTGTAATTTTTGCTTCTTCCTAGTCCCAGGAAAGATGTAAAAGCTCCCATGTTTTTGTGCTGGGCCAGGAAGAAAGGGTATTGGTTGCAAACCATTGGTTGCTATAGGAAGGTGTGGATACCAAAATGCTGCTAGCAGATGAATTTTCCAGCTTCTTGCATTAATTCTTTGAGAACCTTTCCTTTCTCATGCAAGATATGAAAACAGTAAGATAGTTTATCCAGACGATAGTCACATCTGGTGTTTTGCTAAGCTCTGTTTATGGCACTCTGAGAAATGTTTTACCATGGATGTGATAGAACCTGAACCAATCCCCCTAGGAGGTGTGTGAACACTGTCCAATCGCTTTATGGAACTAGACTATATAAAAATGATTGTAAAATTAATAAATAATTCCTTCTTTTGCTGGATTTGTGTGTTGCTACGTATCTCCATTCCTGGCTCTACAGCAACAGGAAGGCATCTGACTGTCTCAAGCACTACACAATTACCTCACTTCTGAACTGTTCCCTGAGACAGGATGGCTGATGGCAGCAATATCTCCTTTTCATAAGCTCTGCTTTGCTATGGTTCCACCTGAGTCATTTATAGACTGCTGTCTTCCTAACAGGCAAGAGCAGACGTCCAAGGCTGGCTTACAGCTTTCTACCTCCCCCAGTGAAACCTTTAAGAGTATAATGTGGGCAACAGATTGTTCACTCGGCTCCTTTTCAGATAAAAAGCTCTGGATGAGGAAAGCAATCTGTTCCAATAAAAAACAGTCTGTGGCAAACAAAACCATTGCAAAACTCTTCCTACTGACTGCTGTATCACCAACTGTATCTGCAGCCACTGAAGTAGCCTGAGTAGATGCGAGTGTAGGTGTGCTCACAAGCCTACGGTATGAGCAGGATTACCATAGCAATCACAGTTCCCAGAAGCACTACCTTGAGGCATTTAAAGATAAACCTGGTTTTGGTGGAACAAAAATTTAGCAGTACATGCCAAGACCACAGCAGTCCAGAGTGCACCACACCAGGCAGAATCAAGCTCAGCACCTCACAGGTCACTTCTCTATTTCAATAAACTGGAGTGGCCACTGAAATTAAAATTAAAATTGAAATTAAAATTTCAATTCAGTATCTGCAATTCAGAATCTAGATCTACAAACACAGCATAGCTGAGTAACAGTCCAGAAGTGAGAAGTCTTCAAAATAGTGCAGTTAAGACGAAAACACTGAAACTTAAAAATCAGTGATTGCAACAGGTGACACATCCATCTTTACCCATTGCTGCAGCCGAGCACCAACATCTTAATTATGTCTAAGAGAATTCTAAACAGCCATAAAAAATAAATTAATGTAAAACAATATTATCTTTTAACTGCTATAAGAGCATACACAGTATCTCTCAAAACCAATAAATCCATACAGTTATGAATTGCCGTATTCAGCATGAAGACTCTTTATAATAATTCCTCCAGTGCTATTACTCTTGGTAGGTTTTTAGAAGGACGAACCTATAACCTACATCTCAAGTAAATACTATTAAGGTGTTAGAGTACCATATTCACTTGTCAGATTTTCCTCCTTCTCTTCAACTTTTGCCCACCACCTCTTTTCTCTACAGCAAAAAAAAAAATTTGGACATTATCAGTCACCTTTGCCCTGTCTCTGAATACCCCAAGTATAACAGCGTGCTTGGCGCAGCCAGCAGTATTTGGAATGAGAGTAGTTTCATACCAATCAAGTTAAATTATAACCCATACTAACCTCAGTCCAAATTCTAAAAAGACCACCAGCGTTAGACAGAAAAACGTCAGGGATTCCTAACCTGGGAATTATAGCCAGCTGTAGCACACCAGCAGAGTCTTCCATGCATCACAAGTACTTGCAGCTTCAGAGAATCAGCTTGCAAAAGCCTAACTGCACTGCTTTATCCTCCTGGTTCCATCTGGATTGTGGCATTAAGACAACAGCAAACAAAAATCCCTGCTGAATTGAAGTGACTGGAAACAGGTAGGTGCTGAAAGGGGATATGAGCTGGCTGGGCATTGTGTAGCTTGTGCCTCTGCTAGACAGTAATAAAGTAAAGAAGGATGGGAAAGAGAAATGACAAATTAAAGTGTAATAGACCTAAAAACGTGTTATACCGCAGGGAGTCAGAAGAGAAAAGTCAGAGTAGAAGCTGAAATCTGAGTTGGGCTACAGCAGTTTTCTGTGAACTTGTTTCAAAGTGGGTCTCAAGTCTTTCCAGAGAAAGGTGGTCAGTTTAAGCATTTAGGAGGCAGCTAAGAAAAGTAGCACTGAAAAAGCCCATAGAAGGTAAGATAACACAGGATTTAAACTTTTTCTAAGGTTGTTTTTTACTTTGCTTCTTCCTGTAAATAAACCTAAAATGTGGGAAAGGAAGGTGGGTAGTTAACTAAGAAGGTCATCCACGGAAGTTCAAGTCATCCCTCTTGCAGCTTGTCATTGTTGCAGGCATCTGCCACTCACAGGCAAGGGTCCGCCCACCACCCATCCCCTCTTGCTGGAATGGCCTTTTCTCAAGATGAAACTCCCTCTAACATGAATCACTGCACTCATCACACTGTTGCTGCCTACAAGGCCCACACAGCAAATGGAAGTTGCGCAAAAGCAGTGGCCACTCCAGGACAAGGCTTTCCCCTTACCCCACAGAACATGCCTTTTTGCATAGCTACAAGCCAGCCCCAACAAGCTTCATTTTGTCCATGATCGCCACAGCAAGCTTTTGCCCACCATATCTTGCCTCACAATCCCATCACTCCTAGACAAGGCTCCTCCCAACACATCCCCAGCCCTTTCTTGAGAGCTTCTGTCCCACTTAGTGGTGGCTACTGCTTTCCAAACAACCGCTTTTCACAAGACTAGAAGCCTGCTCCAAACACGAGGCACTCCACTCATGGGTAAGGGCCCCCCCACATGACAGGTCCTCTCTTGGAAGACAAGCCCACCAAAACATGAGGAGCTCAGCCCACAAATAGCATCAGCGCACTCTCCTGCCTCCCCCACCACCTTCAGACCATATGGAAGCTGCACATATGCATGTGCAAGTCTTTCGGAAGGCTGTTCTTCCCCCAACAACTCACTTCTCACAAGACCACAAGCTTGCCTCAATTCCTCAGCCTATGGACCCATGCTGCCAGAGCACATTTCATCCTGCCACCCTCAGAGGCATCCTGTCCTTCTGGAAAAATCCATTCGTCCATTCCCAGCCATCCCCACTGCCTCTGATCTCTTTTCCATAGACTGCAAGCCCACCCGAATGCTTATTCAAGGCACCTTGTTGGTAAACACCATCTGGTGTGCACCCTTCCTGTGGAAGGCATATACTGCTCTGCACCTTTCCTGCAGAAACCTTTCCCGACATCATCCAGTGAGTACTTTCTCCACAACTGCACAAATCTACTTCAGAGGAGACCCTCAGCCTCTGAACACTACCACAGCCACACTCCTACTGGTCCCACAGCAAGTGGAAACCGCTTACAAGCACGTGTCCCTCTGGGACAAGGTTGCACTGCTCACTGGCAGCTCACTTTTCACAAGAGTGCAAGCCTGCCCAAAAACTATTCCCTTGCTTTAGGAATACCACCATAGAATCATTCCACCTGTGACACCCACACAAGCATCTGCCAATCCTTAAGAAGGATTCTGCCCACCACTTCTGCACAAGACCTTCTTTCTCCATTTCATATTCTTATTTCTCTAACTCCACAATTTACTTCAATTGTGAACGCAATTGTGAGCAACATAGAATTGTTGTTTCTATGTGTGCAGTTGCAAAATAATTGTAATTACAAAAAGCGTGAGACACGTTTATTCTTGGCTTTTCTTGGGGTGTTAATGATTAATTCTTAATGTTTCACACTTCTCCCTTAAAAAAATTCAATACAGGCCTGATAACTAGAGTGGAATGAGTAGTTCTTTGATGACTATTACTAGGTATGATAATAGCTATAAAAAACAATCAAGTAAAGGCTTGGTTTGAAGAGTATTTTAACTTAATTCCTAGAAAGGTCCCATCACTGCTTTTTTTTATATCCTTTTTTCTCTTGTCAACCTTTTGACAGTTTCTTTAGCAGTAACATGCCAAAACTAAAGAATTGGCATCTGTTAGAAAGCAATAACTTTCTAATATTTTATAATTTTTTAAAAAGTTTTAATCTAGTAGTTATATGAGGGGCTAAAACTGTGACTTAAATATGGAGACAGATAGCATACAGATATTATTTGAGATAAAGAGCCACACCAATTTCTATAAACTAACTGTATCCTTTCTGCAAAATGAGGGAAGTGAGCTTTCAGTATGCTTAAGGAACAGTTGAACACCTTAAAATCTAGAGAAACTGAATTTCGCAGTGAGAACTTAGTGGATGTTGCTATAGTGTTAAAATAAAACACCTGTTATAGTCTACCATAAAGCAGAGCATTTAACTTGGCGATATTTGTTCCTTGTGGAAATGAGTCCAACTGTTTGCTGTAATATCTACCAAATAGCACACAAGCTTTGGTGAACCAATAGCTATGAAATCTTGTTTTCAAACCACAAAAGCTTTGGACCTTGGGGCTGAATTGTAGGCATTATTAAAAATCTTGTTCTTCCTAAAAGTTAATTCTGTGGTGTGAATGAGGCAGGCTTGTTTCTGCCCAGTTCCCTCCTGTTCTAAGGCTTTTCAAATAATGTGAATGTGTGATTTTTACCTTGTTTCTTTTTACCACACCTTTGTAATTATATTGCTGATGAGATTGGATAGAGTCTTATTTTTTATTAAATGGAGAAAAGTTTTATGAATGAATTTTAAATGTATACTAAGCTTTTCACTTGCTTGCCTTGGTAGATTGTCACCTACTTAACTTTCATATATTTTATTTAAGTCGCTCATTGTGAAATTTTTTCTGTGAGTTTTCATTTCAGTACTGAATGGGATTAGTAATAGAAGCCTTGAGTTTGGTTGAGAACATGGTCAAAATGTGTTTCCTATAAAAATACCAACAAAACAAACAAGTGTTTTATGCTTACTACTGAGGAGAAGAACAGTTTCAGTATCTCTTCTAGTCTTTTTCCAAGCCTTTTTTTGCTTTCATAATATTGGATTAAGGAAAGCAGAGTCAACTAAAATAACACAAATTGTATGTTTACCAAAATACAGTAATTCAAATACAAAAACAATGTTGCACAGAACAAGACTAGGCTTCACGCTAATAAAAACTAAGTATGGACAAAAGTCACTGTAATATGTCAAGAAATAGTCAAAGTTAGAATAAGAACTACAGTTGTCTTCAATCTGGATAAAGCATCTGTAGATATGAACTAGCTGTATTTTCTATGTGCTTTAAAAACTAGCGGATTATTGCTGGTAGAGTGATTTTTGGTGCCTATGGCTCCTGAGCTTTTGAGAGAAGTGAGAGAAAACTAGCAGAACACTAACTTTTTTTGCTGTGGCAAGTTAGTGAAAATTCAAACTCTGCTTAACTCATAAATTAAGGTAGAAATTAGCCACACAATTTATCTCAACGTAACCCCCCTGTCCAGTGCTGCCTTGCAAGGCACAAGAATTAGAGTGTAAATCATTTGTTATGAAGCAGCTGAATCCTTGTGGAGTGGAATACGTTCCACTGGAATGGAGCTGGAGTTATTTGCACAGTTTTATTGGTGCAAGGCTAGGGGGGGGGTTTGCTTTTCATGGCAACTGTATCAACTTTGGCAGAGGAACAGAAGTTGAATTTCTTCAGAGAGTCTTACATCTTTAATATTTTCATTTTTGAGGAAACAATGAACTGTTTCAGTGAAGATTTTGAAGTGTAATGTACATGTAAAAATATCAAGCCAACCAAATACCAACTAGATGCCAAAATAAATGATAGTTACAACTGCATTTACTACAAGAAATGTAGAAGTGACCTTTCAAAAACCAACTGATAAGTGAAAAGACTCTGTAATAGCATTCAGAGTAGGTATTGTCAGGTATTTCTGCATATGCGTGGCTTAATTGAAGATTCTCTTAACTCTCCACTGAGACTACAGTTTCAGTCATACTGCTGTAACAAAGTTAATGCTTTGCACTTGCTGGGGGTACAGTCTTGGAGTTACATTGTCTGGGTGCAATCAACAGTGAGGATTGGAGGCAACAAGGTTTAAAACTACAATGGTAAAATAATTTCTCATTAGATGTGATAGGATAAAAAGTTACTTCTAAATCTTGGAATCTGCCATGGTATCTGCTGACAGGTAAAGAGGAAGCACAGTTTGCAGTCCTGGTCGCCTCAGGTAGTCCACTTCTGTTTAACGATATAACTAAATACTAGACATAATTACATCTTGTATACTGCTTTCATTTATCCCTTTTGAACATCACCTGTCTCCTAAGAATGTCCAATTTAAGACACTGCTGAAAGGAGAAGAGATAGAAAAATGCATCTTCTCTTAAGCCAGGAAATACAGTGAAGGAAATGCTGAGTGCGTACTGTAGTATAAATTGTATTTCAACACAACTGGCCACAAACCTCAACTGATTTGCTGCCAATTTATTCTTAACTGGGGAGAAGTGCTACAAGTGGTCTTATCTGCTGTTCCTGTAGTTGCCCATTCTGCTGTTAGATTCCTTGTTAACTCTGGGGCATTTTTATCTAGACCAACACAAAGCTTCTTAGTGATAAGGGAAAACTGATGTATCAGAAGCAAGGCTTGGAGGAGAGGAACTGTGAGGTCTGGTGCTTCTGCCACATCAGTTGTGAATTGAGAGGTAAAGATGCTTCTGTTTTACTATTTACACTGTTTTAGTGTTGTGTAACTTTCTGTTCAGACTCTTTTCTCCTTTTTCTCTCAGAGGCAACAAGTTTGCAAGTGCTTCCAAAGCTCTGTCAAGTTTGAAGCAGGCAGTGAAGACTGATGCTATTTCTGCCCTAGACAGCTGCTTGCCTTCTGCCTTACAGTACTCAGCTGTGACTAATAGTAAGTGGGGGGATATAATGAACAACTGGAAGCTTGCACAATAATGTTATTCAAAGTAGTGTGCGCCATTGTCAATATAAACTCAAATATATTCAATGCTATCATAATAACCTAGCAGCCTTCCAAATTGCCTGGTAGACTCTGAAAGCCCTCCTTACTGAGACTTTGTAAAGCCCTAGCATATCAAATAAACGGATGTTCTGCTCTTAAGCTTTTCTAATGGAGATTAAAATCTTTGTCAGCTTTGCTTTCTACAGTGTAGCCTTGCATAGTCCCATATGTTGTACTTGAATGTGCTAAAGAGTCTCGCTGAGATCGGAGAAAATGTCAATCCCCTGAGGATGTGAGCACCTCTTAGGTTTTTTCTTTAATCTCATAGTTGTACTTTTTATTCATTCTTTGAAGCAGCTGCTGTTTTGTCCGACTTTTTTCATTTCGACACATAGGATACTAACACAGACTTCTGGTCAAGCCTTTGCATTCCAGCAGTGTTGAAATCTGGCTGCTAGTACATCATGTACTTTGAGGTTGGGTGCCGTGGATAATGTACAGAAACACTGTATTTAGTAGCAGGGTGCTAGTTCCACTAGCTATTTACCTTTTTGAATGGTAGGTGCTATGAAAATAAGTGAGAATTGTTTAGAAGAGCTTGCCATTTAAGAACTACACAACTCAGTATTTGGTCACCTAAGAGTACAAGAGATCAAATTTGTTTGTGGGAATGAGCTTGCAAGTGATGGCTACAGTACAGAAAGGGGGCAACAAGTTCTCCATTACAAATGAGTCGCAGATAAATCTGTCTGTGCTTTCTTGAAGCCCAACTGCCTCTGTCCCTCCTAGCTGTGGGACTGCCCCAGATCTGCAAACAGGGCTTGTTCTATGCAGAACTGAGTCTGCTGTGGGACTAATACCTCAGATAACAGCAGCATGTCAGTGTCAGTAGCTTTTAGCTTGTTAACACACTAACTGGTATTTTTCAAGTGTCCTTCAAGTAGCACGTAACATTTTTTAAGGAAAAATAGGATAGAGCTCGCAAAAATAGTGGAATATTGACTCTGTTGAATATTTGTAACATTTACTTGATCAGTGATTGTTTCAACTCAGTAACCTGCTAACTTATGATAAATCTTGCTTTTACTGGAAGCAATTGGGTTTTTTAACAGTCAGAGCTTCTAGAATAATATGACACTTGACAGTCTTTCTTTCTATCTTAAAAAAGTATTTTTAGTTCATGAAAATGTAAACCAAAGTGCACTGTAAAGGTGGTGCGAAGACTGGGGTTATTGCACACTCATTTTTAACTTGATCTGTTTGGCAAAGGGAAGTAGCTGATCTTTGTTTTTAATGTTAAGATTTTTATTTAATAGTGCAAAAAAAAAATTGTGGCACAGGGTTTTTTTTTTGTTTCTGTAATGCTTTTCTTGTGACTTGAGACATGTTTCCTGTGTTCTTCCAGGATCTGTTATGATTACAGCTTCATCTTCACTTCTTCATGCTGTTCTCCAAAATATTGCTTAAAAAAAAAAAAATACAGCCACTTTACATTAAACCTTTTAGATTCATTTTCTCAAGGCACCTTTAAGAAAAGACACTGTTCTTGTTTAAGGGAACTTCATGAGGAAGACTGGTATAACTTGCCAGAAGGCACTTAGAAGTCAGTTTAAGGTATTTACAATTTGTCATGCCTAGAGAATACCTATGCCAAAACTTCTACCATATATGAAACTGCTTGAAAAACACCTTTAAGTAGAATAGTGAAAAATAGCAGTGTACTGAGATTAATAAACGTGCTCTTTCTGTATTAAGGTTTATTGGAGGGCTTTTATAGATAAAGCTCTTCTTTTGTCTTGATGTTTGATCTCTCTAATGAAACTAATGAGTCTAAATTTTCTTCTAGTTCTATAGATGCTGATGTTATCTAAGGTATGCAGTTTAATTTTACTTAATGTACTTGCCTTGGAATTATGGGATTTATCACTGGCGAAGATTCCAATTCGTATTCTCCACTGCGACTTTCTCTACTGAACAGAAATGAAAGTGTATATGTGATCTACCAAACACGGATTTAGAATGCTAATTCTAATCCCCCTTTCCTTCTGAGTGCCGATTGAATTTAGTCTTAGTGAATTACACTGCTGTTAGATTTCAGTTCAGTTACTTTAAATCCTGGTGGATGGTTAGAATGTGCCCAGATATTGTCAGTGTCCTACAGCTGGGCAAATGTAGCCAAACATTTCAATAAGTGATGGTTGACCTAGCACAGCTCTGTTATTCATAAATGCATAAGGAAATCTTCAATTATGTAGACCTCTTCAAATAGTTGAATGTAATTTGTAGCTGAATAAAATGCTTTGTTTAGTCTTACAAGGGCCATGAAGTAGACAAGCTGATTCCTGATCACTTTACATTTTCTGGTGCAGCAAAAGTAGTAAAGATGTCGAAATTATTAGCAAATTGTATATTAAAAATAGGTGTTGGGTCATTTACTTTTGAAAACAGAGACATGGAAAGATTTTGAAAAGCCTCAGTCACACTTTCAAAATTTAAAGTTTACAGGGACAGAACTTCAGATGTTAGGTGCTCCAGCTGGATCAAACTGTCCATGTGCCTTTCACCTTTATGTTGGAAATCCTTGAAAATAATTTCCAAGCTGGTTGCAAAATGGGATTTACTTCAGTATAGGCATCTAAATTCAGAAAAGTGATTCTAGGAGCCAGAGCTGTTACTCAATCTTCAATTAACCTTGGGAACTGGGATTTGTTAGTCTGGGGATTGTAAAGTGGAGGGGTGGGAGGGTTAGAAAGGGATATTATACGGCTTTTATACATGCTGAGATAGCATTGTAGCTTTGACAAGTCCCAGCATATTAACACCTATTCATATCAAAACCCAAACAGGATTTATAAATGCTTTTTCTGCGTGGAAGCTTGTTCTGGTATCTCTCTTCAGAAAGCGTGTTTAACGCTACTTCCTGGTTGGGTTTCTAAACAGCCTGTCATCTTCCAAGGGGAAGGTGCACAAAGGTACCTTCACAAGTTGGCCTGGTGCTAAGAATTTACCTCGTGCGTGTGAGTTGAGGTTTTTCTCCCTCTGGTGTGAGCAGGCTCTTAACCATGTTTCCCACTTCATTTGTATATAACTAGAAGGTTTCAAGCTAGTTTGGCTGCTTGTTGAAAACTCTTTACTGAGCTGAAAAATGTTTCACAGGAAGAAAACATGGTATTGGTACAGGAGTGGAAGCTTGAGGAGAGGTTCCCAGTCCACTTGAGTGCGCCAAACAATGAGGTATCACGGACATTTTTGTCATAGCTATGGTAGCAAGAACAAGCCCTTAAAAGGCATGTTAATAACTGTTGCATGTATGAAGACAAGATTGTTGACTTAAAATTGTGTTACACACTTTGCACAGGTGACAATATCAATGTGTTGTAAGCTTTGAAGGGCTTGGAGGGTTTTGGGGTTTTGTTTAAAAGAACATTTGAGAAGTCTGTACCACATTATTTGAGGGTTTTAGTAGTAGAATTCTCATTCTTCCTCAATATATACAATATGCTGATTTTTAATATGCTGATATATTATGCTCATTGGTGAGCATTCACTATGTACTGCAACACCAGGGGAATTACTGTCTTCATTGTTAAAAGATCTGTATGAAAGCCTTTCAATTTCAGGAAACATCCTGTTTTTTCTCTCAAAAACTGAGACTAGTAGGCACATATTATGTGCATTGGTTACATTGTGTTGGTATTTCATTTAGTCTTGTAAAATCAAAAATAGATACAAGAATGCTATTCTTGTTTAAGTGATGCAATTCGTAATACCCTTCTAAGATGGATTAGGTAACCTTATTTAACTCTATCCTTCAGAGGTCTTTAATAACGTTAACATATCTGTCATTCCCATCTGTTTTAATTTAAGGCTGATTATGCTAACATGCTTTAAAACTGCAAACCACCTGACCATTCAATATTGTTTTAAGCAGATACAGCTTACAGCATTTTCGGAATATTAACACAAAGCTTGCTATTGTGAAGCAATTAATTTTATTAGGCTTGTCCTTGTTTAGTCTACATTTAGTCTATGTAAGCTTGGAAAGCTATTAACCTTTTTTGAGAGGCTTTTCTTGGTTTGGAATTTCCCCTCCCCCAAGCGAGCTCTGCTAGCCTGCTACTGTTCCTGTAACTGTCACTTTTCTGAATGTGTCTCCTGGGAAATTAATGAGCCCAGCTGAAGTTTAAGGTGTGCGTAGTGAGCTCAGCAGCCATCCTGTCAGATGGGCAAGGAGGTAAAGGTACTTTCTAACAAGTAACAGATTTGATTATGCTTCTTCACTGTGCATGAATGCAACACATATGGTGTAAAAGTCTTGTTGGGCAGTAAAGGCTGCCATGCAGGTCAGAGAAGAAAGGGCAACACTGGAAGGGTGCAAGCATATGCTGTATTATAACCCTGCACATTATCTGGCAAGCAGAATGCAACCTTTTTCTGCTGGAGTGTTCTCATTTCAAGGTATTCATATTTTCATTATAACTGAATGTTTCCTTCAAAATAGAAGAATTATTGGGACTGCCCTACTATTGATGCGTTAGGTTAAATGATGTATTTCAAGAAAGCACTTTTGTAATGTAAACTATCATTTTTTAGGTGGCTAAGTTGCATATATTGGTAATTGATCTCCATTGAATATTTAATATCTTGAAATTTAAAATAAGCTGGAAAATATGGCTAATTACAGAAGTATTTTGCTGCTTCTATAACTTGGTTTTGTGTATTGCTGTGAAACAAGTGGCATTAAATAAGTAATCAGAATTGAAAAGAAACTGCTGCTGGGGTGACAAGGCATATCTTATTGATGATCTGCATGAGCATATTTGAGGAATGGTGAAAGAGACTGGAACCCAGAGATTAATAACTGAGTCAGACCATGATTATGCAGTGGATTATTACAGTAATAGAAATGGCAGCCTGGTGGAAGAAGGCTGCTTGAAATATGCTCAGTGGTAACACTGAGTAGTGACATGAGGGCTATCATAGTATTGTTGTTAGGAGTTATAATAAACAAGCGGCTATTGGTATGTTGAATATTTTTGTTTGTTTCAGGACAATTTAAAAGACAATTCAATAAGCTGAAGCTAAAGATCTAGGGAAATTTAACTGATCAGAAGCTCTACAGGGTTTTGGGGTTTTTTTCCAGTGAATGTCATCTTTTGTCTTCTGTCTGTAGCATCCATCTATCAGCACAGATAAGCGTAGTGTATTTGAATAACTACCATACTTCTAAACTGAGGCTGGCATTTCTCGTTCTGGTAGTTCTGTTGTTGCAATACCGGAAAGTAGCAACAATTGTATTTAAGTAAGTGTTTATAAATAAAATGTGACATATGGTTAATTATGTCGAGTCAGTCCATGTGTGCCACATGTAGGTAGTGTGTATAAGTGTAATACACAAACTGATGGCATGTTCTGAAGTTATAGGGACAAATCAGACTTTGGATCTTTGCTAACTTGCTAGGATTGCATCTTCAAAGCTCATTTAAGTTTATATCCTGATATGATATGCAGGAACAAATTGGTTAAGTGCTTATGTCTGTAATTTTTTCAACTTGAAATACTCCATATTCTTATCAAAGCACTGGCATGTCTGAAGTTCAGTGGATACAGGTTATACTTTGTGTTACTGGTCAAACATTTTATATGTGAAAAGCTCACCAATCATTATGACAGATTTTCAGTTCCAGATGCTGTACTTTCTTTTAAAGGCTTCCAAATGAACTAAAGGATACTCTCTAATATAGCTATACAGTCTACAGATAGCGTGTCCTCAGCTGAACTGCTAAACACAGACAATTTTATTTATCTCCCAGTCAATAATCTGATCAAACATTTTTGTTACTCTGCTTTACTTTTGATGCCTATCCATTTCCTCATGTTTAAATACTTTGTGGTTTGCACATATTTTGATTTGTGGATTCTCTAGAGAAAAAAAAAAAAGAACTTGTTATTATAATAATTAAAAGGTAGGAAGCGTATAGACAGGACTTCAAATAGTCTAATTCTTAGATATAAGCTATCTAGATAGTGAAACCTGGAAGTTCAATTCCTTTCCTTCAGACATCTTTAAGTGGAAAGAAAAAAAAGGTCTCAGTGTTTTTCCAGCTGTTCTGGAACAGTTTGGAGTATTTCTGTTTCATATATATGTGTATATATATGACATATATATATTCAGATAACAGGAGAACTGGGCAAGTTCTTAGCACTTTTTCTAGTGCCAAGTTAAAAGTAATCAGTGATTTACACTTCATAAAAGCAGTGCTTGGAAGGAAATTTCTTGGAGTTAAGTAACTTTGAACTGCATCTTTATGTGAAAGAAAAGCATTAACAATAAATAAATTTAAAAATTTTTTTTTTAGTGTTCAGCTTTTTCGAAGGACCACGTGCCTTTGGCACTGCAAAAAGGAAAACCTGATCTTAAATAAACATTAAAAAAAGGTTTGCATGAGCCTGAAAAATGATTTCCTAGAGTGAATGGGGTACGGGTGAAGATGAGTTCTTTAAAAGAACAAATGGGAGAAAATAAACAAAAGTACCAGTCAGTACCATTTAGAAAAGTTGATGCACTTAATTTTTGTAATTGTATTTATCTTCAAATGTTTTTTCTTTGCAAGAGGACAAGGTTCATGGAAAGTTAGTTCCAGAAAAGTTGCAAAGACTAATGGACTAGAGGGGAGCTTAGGCACTAAGTTTTACTAGAGACTGCACAGTAAGTGATTGTTGCACAGCCATCTTACCAATTTGTCCTTCTAGATACAGCTTCTTCAGTTCATAGGCTGTTTCAGTGTGGTAACTGGGCACAAAAAGGGACTCCTTTTCCTGTAGATCTACAAGAAGATAGAGAACCATAATACTGCAGTCATGGAGTGAGAGGCAGGAAGCATGGGAATATCTTTATTAAGATAAAGCCTTATTAAGAGACTCCATTAGAAAAGAAAGTCAAGGCAGCTGTTTCTATTTCACCTGCAAATACTAAGACCAGCAATGTTTATTTATAGCTCTAGTTAATATCAATGCAAATTTAAGGTCCCTCTATTAATGGCCCAAAAAAAAATCATTTATGGAGTAACTTCAGGTGTTTCCATTAGCAAATAATGTAGTTAGACAAAATGGATCTGTAAAATATGTGATGCCATGGTTCTGTTATCAACACTGCACTTAGGGTCGAAACACTTCACAGGATCATGCTAGAACTAGCCTGGATTGAGTGAACCAAGATGGTACATCTACCACAAAAAAAGGTGTAATTTGTGTTCTTGAGGGATGTTTGTCCATATAGCTAATAAAGGATAAAATTCAGACTTTAGAGCATATCCCACACTAGGTAATCATAGTTTTGTAAAGTGAGACTTTTTAGATTTCTGTATGTTTTCTTACTTGTGTAGACCTTCAAATTTATTATCACTCATATCTTGATATATACACATCTAAGCTGATGTATCAGAGATTAAAGTCAGTTTATAATGTCAATCACTTAAAATTAACAAACTAGAATACCACCTAAAAGAAATACTAGCAAGTATCTGTGCAATAAAATTAATAATAGCTAATTAAGAACTACGAGATAGTTTTTTTTTGTTCTCTTAATATTTATTGGATTTTAGCTGTTGGAGTAGGCAGCTATTGGGTAGACCATTTCCATTAAACGCCTTCCTTGAAAATATACAGTCTTTAAGTAATTTAACTATTACGAGTTAGGAAGGGAAGGTCAATCTTTAGACAGAGCAGTGAAGGATAAATTGACATAATCATCAATGCCTCAGGGCTATCACAGAATTACATTGCCTCAGTTAAAGTAAAGCCAGATTTCTATAAAATTTACATTTTAATTCCTTGTGCTTGCTAGACTTAAAAACAGACAGTGTTTTTTATAGACATATACACATTTTTTGTATACTTATTTGGATATTGAACACATGTTCTCTTTCTGTAGAAACGTGTTTGCTTGCAAGCCTGACGGGTATGGCATACAAAATATGCCAAGCTGGTTTTATATAAAGGTAGTGCTTGCAACTGTGCTGTAACAGCTTGAAAACTGGGCCCTGTGTTTCTCAGCAACAGACATGGGGAGGCAGAGGTTTGAAGCTCTTGCCAGAAAGTCTGTGAAACACACCAAAAACTTCATAAAACTTTTTGAATAATATTTATATAGACTTAGAGTTCTAGTGCTTTAGGGAGTCCTTTCATAAAATCCCGTTTGTATTTGGAAGTAGTGACTCTATAGTGCTGTAAGTATCAAAAGAGCATTTAAATATCAAGGAATTAATCTTCAAGATTAATGTATGGAATAACTAGTAGGAATAATGTAGAAATGTTAATATCACTATCCACTGTACAGATGAAAACTTAGATGCTTTATGAAAATTTAAATGTAATAATCTGAAATCTAGAAAAGTAAAACTGCTTTAGTAGTCCATGCAATTGCTGTGTTCTACACGAGGTAAAACTATGAGGAATCTTGCTAGTATTGGTCAGAAATTATCTGTGTCTAGGGATTTTAAAAATATTTCTCAATTGTTGGATCACTTTGCTCAATTGGAGCAGTTAGGTAAAGGTGTATTTGGAAGGAACAGTGAATGAATAGTGTTCTTGATGAATGGTGTAGCAGTGCTGTACTAGTTTGAAAGCAAACCAGTGAGACGCTCCAAGTCAGAAATACAATTTAATAGGAAAAATAAAATAAATGCAATAGTACAAAAATACCCCACTAACAGAGTCAGAATGCAACCTGACACCCTGTCAGTCAGGGTGTTGGTAGTAGTCTGATTAAATGGTGGCTGCAGTCCTCCTGGAGTGATGGTTCTGTTGAAGCAGTGATCCTGTTAAGGGGTCTGGTCTTCCTCTGGGAATCCAGTGGAAAAAAGGCTGCTTGTGGTGTTCAAAATCTCAGATTATATCCAGGATGGAATGCTTGGTTCCTCCCTCTGGGTGGAGCATCTCACAATGGGATGATGTAATTTTATCAGTCATGAGATGAGCCTAGATGGCCCATTAACAGAAGATATCCCCCTGGAGGGAGGATGGGTCATGGGAGAGATAAGGAACATTTCCCCACCTGGTTTCAACAGCTGGCCCATTAACAGGAGATATCCCTGGAGTTTATCAGGGATGAGTCATGAAGGCGGTGGGAAACACTGCCCCACAGGCTTTTAACAGCTTATGAAGATGGTGATAGAATACATATTTTCGGGCACATCTTACATTGTAACCTAGGACAAGTGCTTTCAATTTTCCCATGTGAAAACTGATGAGTTTATTCTGAGCTATAAGTGGTGTGGGGAATGACTCAAATGTGAAATGAAGCATTGCCATAACCTGGTGAAAAAAACCTGCTGTTTATGCTAGATTTCAATGATTAAGTGGGAAGGGGTGGTGGGGGAGAAGGTGTGTAGTCCTTCTATATACACCTCAATGCCCTGCAACAACAAAATTGTTGCCAATCTCCACTGAAACGAGGAAATGTCATTTGAGTTAGCTTGCTTTATTAGCTCACACTCTTGAAACAACTGAAACGTGTTTTACTGAAGCAGCCACAATCCTTGCAGTACTACTGAGAAAAGGTAAAAGAGACTGAACTTATGCCATACAATTATAATACATTTTGTAGTTCTTTTGCTGTACAATGAATATAAACACATCTTGTGAAATTAATGGAAAATGCTTTTCTGAAGTATTCTAATAACCAGAATTTTATTTATTTTATATTCCCTGGAAAATATTGTTTATTTTTCATTTCTCCAGAAGATATTTTTTCCTTATGCTATGTTCAAAAATATAGAAATCATCCATGTCTGAGGGTTGCTACCTACCAGTTGCTGTGAAGTACTGGCTGACAAAATTAAGTAGCAATGTCATGTCTTCTCAGCCATATTGTTACATATAATAAAATCAGAGTAATGCAGTATGGTATTCATAAATATAGAGATCATAAATATATATTTTATTTAGAGAGCCATAGCCACATGCGCTCTGTGCACAGGCACTGGAATTTTAAATTCTTGCCCTTTCGTAATGTCAGCATGGCTTTTTGGTGTAGAGTGTTTTTGCACTTGTAGATCTTGTTTGACGCACTCAGGATAATGCTTGCTTGTCTTCAGTGAAGAATTTGGCCAAGATGCTAGATCAGAACATAAAGGAAGTAGAATATACTATGTACGTGTACAATTATTTAACTAGAATTTGCTGGTTTTGCTTAGAAAATACAGTTAAAAACAAATTAATATGGATGTAATGCTCAGATTTCTGATGGAAGAAGAAATGCATGTTAGCCAGTTACACTAAACTACCTATTCAAGGATCCTATGAGGTCACATTAGATGACAGATTTGATTAGAATAATGCTAGAGAAGAACAGAAAACTTAGTTCTACCTCCTCCACAGAATTTTGGACCTAAAACCATTTAGGATTAAAATTATACAATGGCCTTTTTTACTTAGAACTAGACACCCTAGTCTCTGCTCTAACGCCATTACATTTAGGGCACTGTGCTTGGTCTTAATTCACAGTATATAAAGGAGAATTTGAGCCCTTAGAACTAAAATTAGAAAACGCCTTGAGCTGGTACCTGGAACCATTAGTGAAGTGATTCCTAGGATGATAGGAGGATATCCTGACCCATGAACGAAGGTATGCCCCAAAAACCTGGTTTACAATTGTGAGAACTCAACAGGGAGGAACCTCTTCTGAAGGCCTAATAGAAATGGTTTTACCTACAATAAATGACTTTTGCATCCTGCAAATGAGTTGAAGTGATGTAAATACACCCTTAATATCCTGTAAAACTGATTAGGATTATTGACCAGAAGTGCAGAAATATATGAATGGCTGAAGCTTAACAGTATCGGTGATCAGAAACACAAAAAATATCCATTAGTGTGTACGTACTGGTTTGTAATGCTTAGTATTTTAAACAGTTCTCAGTAGCTCTGTTTTCCTTTAAAAAAAGGAATTCTTTTAGAACTTAGGCTTTAACACAGCTGTTGCTCTAAGATTTTTTTGAACATCCGAAAATTTTACACTTGCCTTTTTAAATTAGGGTAGTTGTAACTACTTTGATTTTCTATGTTATTTCACCTTAAAATACTCAACAGAAATAATATTTTTCAGTTTGCTATTAAATGAGAAAGATCATATTGGAAAGCTGAGGTGGAAAAGAATTTGCTGCTTTCAATTCATTGTGAATTGGTGGATTCAGATTACTTTAAGTAGCCGTGTAATAAGTTGCAAAGGTGGAGAGCTAATGAATACACAGATTACAGAACAGAAGATACTGTGTGCTGAAGTAAACTGATATTCTTGAGCTTCTATTAAACTACTCCCCTGAACAGACCTGAGCTAACATCCGAAATTGTGGGAACTGGCTTGCATTCAGGATTCTGTTTTGGTCTATTCATATTTTGTGAAAAGGGGTGGATTGGGAGAAGCTCTTTTATATGCAGTGTAATGGTTTACCCAGAAGGTATGAAACCATGAATAAAGATATTTTGAATTGAGATGATTGAATGAAAATACACATACTTTTGAGACTGATGGTCATAAGCTTCTTCTAGCCTTATGTTAGCATTCAGATTCACTCAGAGAACTGACTTAGCTTCACACAACTAAAAAAAGCTAACACAGAACTAGAAGCACTTAAACAGAATTTATGCTGCATTTTTGCTAGATCAATGAGTCTTACTGACATCATTGCACTATGTCCAGTCCCTGAATATCTGACCTCTGAGAACCAGTTTATTATGCTTTGGGCATTTCTAATGATATTTTTCTGCATGGCCCTTTTTAATGCAGCACTCTTAAGACAAGACATGAAATTATTTCAATCCTGAGAATAATTCACCTACAATAAGGCCAATGGCCTGTATCAGCAATAGTGTGGCCAGAAGAACTACGAAAGGGATCTTTGATGATGCTGTATTCCAATTGTACTGACTTTTTTTGTGTATAACTACATGTAGAAATACAGTTGTTATTGGAGCCTGCAGAATTTTTCAGAGGCGTCCCATAGGTGAAGAGTTGTAGCGCAGTAATATCTCTGTAAGCATGGTCTCTGTGCAGAAGGCTTGATAGAAACACCTTATCAGTTACACATCAAAGTCATAGAAACTAATTCAAACACTACATAGCTCGGCCTAACTACTAGGCTATCCATGGAGCTGGGTGAGCAAGACACTTTTCATGGAAATAACTACTTTTCAGGATTCGGGTTGTAATATTAGGTGGTATATAATAGCTCTGCAGTTTGTAAAGATGTGTAAATACCTAGTGGCTAATCCTGTCCTGGTGAAGTTGTACATAGAAAGCTTAGTTATACGCAATAACTTCAGCCTTTATTACAGGCATCCAGACAGGTAAGCCAGGAGTTCTGTATGTTGCTCCATGATTAAAGTAAGTCAGAAGCACTGCAGAAATAGTCATATCAATATCACTTCAGTTTGAGTATCATATTCCCAAGTTGTACAAAAAGATGTGTGTGCATAGTTTTTATTCAGCCTATTTAATCTGAATTAGTGTCAGGAAAGCAAATGTGGAGTTGCTTTAGACAGAGGTCTGCCTGAGAAGCAAGAAGGGCTTAAAGATTCAATTCAGACTGAACAGTACCTTGAAATGTAGTTTATTCAGAGCACTGTATGTGCCCTCTGAGCAGCTAAACTTGCTCTGTAATGCATGGACTGATATGGACTGGTGATGCCACCATTATACAAGAGTAGTGTGAATCGGACTGATGAGAAGGTACTTCACATATGATACTGAGCCTGTGAAGGATTCTGCACCTGCTGCTCTAGCCAGTATTCAAGTTTGCAGAACCTAGCCCCCTTTCTGGAACTTAAATATCTACACTCCTGAGAAAATCCTGTCTGCCTCAAGTGCTTCTTAAAAGGAGAGAACTTTCAGAAGCCTGTAGGTAGCCTGCCCAACTGTGGTACTTGTCTTTGCTGTTATTTGAAAGAACTTGGTAGTCTTCAAATGAATCAGTCTGCTTAAGTCTGACATTTGTTCTTCAACAGAACACAGGGAAACTGCAGAAGATGCTTAGTATGCCCATCTGTTTCAGAAGCATGGCAGGCTTCAAGGCAGTTTTACCTTAATATGCTGCTTAGGATGTGTATTGGAGGGTTAAAGATATCAAGTATCCCTTTCTCAAATAGGATTATCTCTTAGAAGACAGGTGAATAACTTTGGAGATACTAATTTTGAGTTATCTGCTGCTTTTCTTTAAGATCCAGTATTAATCAGATCAAACCCAACTATTTTCCTCCTACTTAGAGTGGGAAATAATTTGAGGTTTTACTTGGTGACGACTACTGGAAGTAGTCATCGTAGCTGACTTGTAGTCTTTAAATTTGGAGCATGAACAGCTTCCAAATACTTTAGGAAGTGAGCCATTTTCTTATTAAAAAAAAGCTTTATAAGTGATGTTTCAAAACCTACTTGTATGAATTCATTAAAATTATTTAAACCAACAGGTAAGATTACATGTGTGTAAAAACAAAGAGTATAATGCTGAGTCTGCTGTCTCAAGCAGACCTTTGTTTACATGTCATGGATTTGTTTTGATGAGTCAGATTTCTCTGCAAGGGAGAAATCTTCAGAATTGTCTTTGGATAGAGAAATTAGGTTATTGCATTTTGCTCTCACTCTGTCAACACCACTATTTAGAACTTATACTCTAGCCATAAAGATGCTTGTGTCAGGAATGTTTTATTAGAATTAGGATATCACTGCAGTAAAGCTGTATTTACCATAATATTTATTGGTGCGAGTCATGTGCTAGGAGTGTTGACTATTTTGTAATTTCACATGTAGTACACCTGGCAAGTCTGTTCAGTAGCTTTTTCTTAGCTTAATTCCAGCAATATTAATTAGCTGCACATAGCAGCAGCCACGTGTTTCCAGGTTTTTGAATAACATCATTGTACTGATGTAAGTGCAGTACCACATCTGAGTACCAAGATACAGCACACCTCAATTTCTTCTATAATTAAGTCTTACCTAAGCTTTAATGTTCAAAACAGAAATGGCCTCTCTAGAGTTATCTATCTTCAGAGCACAAAGGAACAGAACATACGTTGATATAAGTTACAGTACTTAAAACTTTATAGAATTTCAACATCAGGCGTGTCACCATGAAAGCTGTGATTTATAAGTTAGATAGTCTACACAAAAACGCTCTTTCTATTTTTCTAGTTTTTCTACTTTTCTCTTTTAAGGACATGTGTACCTCCATAATCACATGCAAAAGATGAATCTAGTGGAAGCTAATTCAGAATTCTTCAGCACTAATTAGGGGGAACAGGCTTTAAAGAAAGCTGGGATCAATGGTGTCATGAGACTTATTTCCCCTGGGTGCACTCTCCCAAATGGGTACTTGATTGTGATGATGATCCTGAAAATGCCTTACTTGAAAAATGCTTCTGTTAAAGACAGAGTGAGTTTTAATGCTATTAGTAACTTATTTCAGGATCACGATTGTGTCAGCTGCTGGCAGTGGTGGTAATGAAAACACAGCAGAATCTGTGAAAACAGAGACAGTGGCAGCCATCTTCATGGCCTTTCCCCTCTCAGTAAATTTTCATGCAGTGATTTCAATATAAGGTAAATTCCTAGTGAAAAGTGGGCAACTTGTCATTTTAACACAAGTTGGCAGGCAAATGGTTGTAAGTCTGTTCCCCAGTTCAAATGTTTCCTAACTAGTTGAAATGTTCCCCTTTTTTCTAGTGTGAACAAGTCCCAGAGCACTAAAGTCTGGTGAAGTTGAGATCATGGAACTGTTGAGAAAGAGAGGGAAGGGGCTTTATTTTTTTGTATAAATTGCACTTTTTCAACAAATTTATGATTTCTTTTCTCTCTTAAATAACAGTGAGCAAACTGGGATCCATAAATATTTGTAAAATAAAATGTCTCATTAATAGTACATTATTTCAGGTATTAACTAACTGATAATTATAACTATGTCCTTCTCTTGAATCTTCAAATTTATCGCCAACATCAATCTCATGTTTTCTGTTGGTTTTTAATACTTTCATTACTGTGTTCTGTCTTTGCTATCTGTCTTCTGTGACCTTGTTTATCCTTGGATGAACTGAATGTTTATGACCTGGTCTTGCTTAACAGGGAACATGCCTTTTATGTCTGTCAGTTTTCTTTGACCTCATCTTAGTAATGCCTGAAAGGTTTTTCTGCTGCATTTTTGCACAACTCTCATAAAGCAGCTTCAATTGGTTCTGCTATTGCTAACTCATCTGTAGCTTTTTGTGCCTGCACCAGTGTACCTTTAGGAGAAAAGTCTGTCCTGCCTCTAATGTGACTTACCTTTCCTGAAATGAAGATTCTCTGCTTATTATCTGGTTGTCCTAAGCTTGATTGAAACCTGTTTCCACTTGAATAAAGTATTTTAAGTATTCACAGTTGAAAACAAAGGGCTAAATTCACATTGTCCTCAAAAAGGACAATATTTTATTTTATTTTTTTAATACTTCATATAAGAGAAAAAAAGCTCTTCTTTCCCAGAAGAGCAATGGACTGTATTGGGACTCACAAAACAGGAATAACAAGAAGCTCTAAAGAATGATAAACTGGAAGCCCTAAAAATTAAGCTCCCAAGTTACTGGGTTCTCAGCTATGTGTGCTCAGGAGTTTAAATGTTCATCTGGAGCTGCTTCTTCCAGATGTGAGGAATGCAAGCTCTCATGCTGGCTGGAGTGACTGGAAATCTGCGTTCCACAGCTGTTGGTAAGGACGTAGGCAGATTTCTACTGGGATCGCCCTTTGATCTGAGAAAGCTCATCAAAATCAAAATATTATTGTCAAATATTGAGGAATCTATTTTTTTGAGTAAGAAACTAAGTTGGAAAATTTTGAGCCACTCTAGTTTCATAAAACCTGTTTATAAACAGTTGTTTGAAGGGATCCTTGGGTGCCAGTGTGTTGTATTTAAGTACTGACATTTGTATTTCTGGGAGTTTACAGGTTGCTTTATGTAGTACTTACTCTGGAAATCTTAGTCCTGAGTTGGATAACTGTTGGACAAGTGCTAGTTACTTATCTTTGTAAATTAGTTCACCTCTAGCATAACAGTGGACTTTAAAAAAGTATTTTTCTCATGTTCTGTTTATTGTACATCTCCTGCCATGACTCTTAACTTTCTAGAATTTGTCCAGAATTTAATTTCGTGTTGATAATATGTCAAATTTTTAATGTAACTCCATTTGCTTTTTGCAAAAAATCAGCTTCTTTCTGCTGTAATTCTGACTGCTTATTCAAATGAGTTTCATATCAGCACAGCTGGATGCATCTGAAATTAGAACTCAGTTACACATTGAAAAAAAGACAGTATTTCCCCTGTGTTGCTCTAGAAACTGAGTTATCATAAGGTCTTGATGGCTTTATAGGTGAAACTGAGTCTCACTATACAAAGGTATTTCTGCCTGCATTATCTCATTATTTCATTTATTATTCTTGAATAGAAATGTAATATATGGTTATATTATGGTTACATTCTAGATTATGAAAGCTACCTAACAGTACAGAGTTCATAAAAGGCAGGTTTGACAGTCAAAACAGTCTAAACCAAAGCAATTGCTAGAGCAGCTAGTCCACTTTATTTTTGTTTGTTTGTTTGTTTGTTTTCTAGTCTCCACCACCACCACCACCACCAAGTGATCATTATGTTTACTGGTGTAGGTAATCTTTCGAGACACTTAACTAAAATTCTTGCATTGATGGAAGAGTTCAGCACTTTTTGTAGAATCTTTGAAAATGCTTTTATGAAACCATGGATTTATTTTCTTTTTTTCATTATCGAAAATTAAATACTTGCAATTAGAAAAGTTTTGACACAGACTTCTAGATCTGTTACTGCAGAATTGTAATCCAGAGTAGAAATGGTAGAAGCTTTCAATAGCTGTGGGTTTAGGGCACAATTACTTTAACCTAAAGTATGAAGCTGAAAGGACAAAATTTCCAGCTTCAGTTAAATTGTTTGTTTCCTTCATATGCCCTAAACTTGGCAGCTATTCTTGTAATCAGTGGGTCAAAGTATGTTCTTGGCTATGTTGACCCAGCTGTGTACAGTTACAGCTTGTGTGGAAATTGGAAGGAAGAAAATAATCCTATCAAATATCTTATGGAAACAGTTCATTTCAAGCAAGATGACTAAATTGCAAATGCACTCTTCTTTGCAAGGTAGATCACAGTTCTCAGCGTGGGTAGATGAACAGCTCTTTAAAAAAAACCAAAACCTGCTGCTGAGGGGTATAGATGTCCTCTCTTACTACCACTGTCAATTGCCTGAATTTTTCTTCTGAGCAATTAGTTGTTTGTGAAGCATACGGTAAGTGGTTTTATTTTCAGTATACTTGAGGAATTGTTTCGCTTAATGAATGAAAAAAAGTTTTGCTCACTTAGGAGTAGTGATTTGGTTAATGAAAGTAGCTCCTAAATAAAAACATGCCAAGGAAGCAGTTACACCAATCCAGGCCTGTTCACCAGCTGTTGCTATGTGGATTTGGTACAAAGAGCTTTTGGGCATCTGGGAGCAAGAAAGGACCACTAAGGCTAGTAAGAAAAATTGCCAGGTAGGCAAGAAGTTTCATGTAGAACACTGACTGATTGACCAGAGTGACAGTTTGATGCATTTGCCCTTCTTGCATTTGAACACTACACTAAGTGAGGACAGATCCATAGAATAGCTCTGTGACATGCTAGTAGGGTTACTTCATACTGTAATTCAATAGTGATGAAACCTTTCTGTAGTACCTCTAAGTAACTTTGCAGTGTTTTCTTGTGTTAATTTTTATTCTCATGCAGTAAAGTCTGAAAGTCATAGATCTGAATTAAAAACCCAAGAAAGTGTGTCCTGAGAGGAATCTTAATCATAATAACTTTTCTGTAAGAGTGAAAGTAATCTATCAAGAGTTCCTTGCTTTGTATTTTCTACAGCTGTGAGAAAAACAATGGATCACAGAGATATTTAACAGCAAAACACAGCTACAAAATGTACCAGCAGCACCATGAATAGTCATTCTTCCTTTGCCTTTACCTTTCCCATTTCTGGATGGGATAAATACCCAAATCACTATTGTGTAGGTTGGTCTGGTGCAGATTGAGGTGTAGGAAAAGCACCCTGCAATCTTCAGTAGGTGGAGGTTTTTTTACAAAATATTGTATGTTTCGGTGGGGGTGTCATGGGTTGAAACTGAGTTGATTGACAAGCTTTTAAGCCAATGCGCTTTTGTGAATTTTGCATATTTAAACCCCGTGCAAGGGCGGGAAGTTCCTCTTTGGTTCCCGGTCTCCTGAGGGAGGAAGGGGGGCCGCGGAGCCCCGGGCGGCCTCCGGGCCCGGCCCAGGCTCGGCCTGGGCTCCTACCTCCCCTCACCCCTCTCCCTTTCCTCAGAGCCGCAAGCAGCTAAACTAACTATGGGCTGCCCGATAGCCGAATTCACCCGGCTCGGCTTCTGAAACTGCAGGGGCTTCCCCTCCCCCTTCATGCAGCCCCGGGGGAGCCTCCTCTCCCCCCTTATGCAGCCCGCGCAGACCCAGCAGGACCAGCGGAGCCTCCTTTTCCAGCCTGCACAGCTCGCACCGAACTGAACAGCAGCGCAGCCTGTGGGGAAAGACGTGAGGGAGAAGAACATGGAGGCTGCACGGTCAGAGAGAAAGAGAAAGTCAGTCACGTGGGACGACGCTGAGATGGCGGCGGGAGAAAAGGGTGTGTGCGTTCCGGCGCCAATCTTAAAACCCCTTCTAGCAGCTGCGGAGGACTGAACTCTTTAAATCATTATAAAAGTATGGGGAGATGAAAATCCATGCCTGTGAGAATTCATGTTGCAGCCTGTGAAGATGTAAGAGAATGCCTATGCCAGGCCATGTAGTTGTGAAGCAGCTTTTAGAAGTTTGTGAAGAAGCAGAGAAGCCCTTGTGTTTAAGCTGAAATAATTTATGTTTAAAAGAGATTGGAAAAAGAAAACCTTTGTGTTTGGGCTGGAAGAATTCATCTTTAAAAGGACTTGTAACCCCATATGATGGCCCATGATTGCAGTGTGAATATACTGTGGAATTTTCATGGGAGAGATTTCACTTCATTAGGTAATTTCCGGGCGGATTGCTGAGATTGTGAAGAAATCAGAAGTTTGCAGCATCAGTAGAAGGAACCTTTTTCCCTAAGCATAAGAAAGAGACTTTTAAAGACTGTAACACTGACCAAAATTGTTACCTTTTGTGCGAGGTGGTAAAAGGAGGGGAGAGTGCTGGAGGGAGAAAAAGGGGGGGGGGAGTTTTTGCTTGGAGAGTGCTGGAGGGAAGAGGGTTTTGCTTTCACTTCTTTTTATTTCTTGTTACTTTTAATTCTGTTAGTAATAAACTTCTTTATATTCTTTAAAGTTTTAGGCCTGCTTTGCATTTCTTCTAATCTTTATCTCACAAAGTGAAAAGCATGTGATCAAACCACTACACTAAATTGGTGTTTCCGCCCGGTTGGCGAACCAAACCCGCTACAGGGGGTTTTTTTGTTTCATTTTGTTCTGTTTCGGTGGGGTTATTTTTCAGTCCAGAAGATAAAAGTAGAATATAATTACAGAATGGCTGGCATTGAAAGGGGTATCTGGAGATCTTCTAGTCCAACTTTTCTGCTGTCAGAGCACATACAGCTAATGCAAATCACCCAGGACTGTGTTAAGATAGGTTTCAAATACTTCCATGACTAAAGTCTCCAGGATCTTCCTAGGCAGCCTGTGCCATTACCTGATTATTTTTCAAATGAAGTGTGGAGCTTTTGTCTTATGTTTAAATTGAATTTCCTGTGTTTCACTTCATGCCCTTTGTCTCTTCTCCTATTCCTTGACATCACTGAGAAGAGTCTGGCTCAGTGTTTTCTTTTACCCTATTGGGGACATATACACATAAGATCCCAGACATGAAACTTTTCTCCAGGCTGAGCAGTCCCTGCTTACTCTCATATGAAAGATACTTCAGTTCCTTAATCATTTTCCTGGCCCTTTACAGGACTTCTTCTAGTAAATGAGGAGCTTCTGTGTAAATGAGGAGCCCAGAATTAGACTCAGGACTTCAGATGTGGCCTGACCAGTACTGAGGGGAAGGTTCATCTCCCTTACCTTATTAACGATGTTCTTTCTGCTGCAGTCAAGGATACTGTTGATCTGATTTGCTGTTTTGTGTTCAGCATGTTCTCCACAAGGATCACAAGGTGGTTCTCTGAGGGCTGCTTTCCAGCTGGTCAGTTCCCAGACTGTACGAGTGCAAGAGTCCTCCTCAGGTGCAGTACCTTACACTTCCATTTGAACTCTCTTAGCTGCTTCTTGGCCCATTTCTCTAGTCTGTTGAGGTCCCTCTGAGTGGCAGTGCAACCCGTTAGCAATATTGGCCACTTTCCCAGATTTGCACTGCTGACAAAGAAGCTCAAGGTGCCCTGTTTGCATTGTCCAGACTGTCAGTGAGGACTGACCACAGGTGCACCCCTGGTGACCTGCTGTGATCATACTGCTGATCATAATTCTTTGAGCCTGGAAGTTCAGCAAGTTTTCTAGTCTATTTCATTGCCCACTTGCCTAGTCTGCATTCCATTAGTGTGAGGATTTTATAGAAGACTGAATTTGTCATGTCAAGAGAGCAACTGCTGATCTTCTCTCATCCACTGAACCAGTGGGTCACTATCAGTTTGCTAAGCATGATTTTCCCTTCATAAATCAATAATGAATATTTGTAATCACATTATCCTTAATATGTTTGGAAAATAGAGAAGCTAAAATACTTTGAATAAAGTTTGAAGGTGGGAACCCTTCAAGGAATTTGATCCCTATGATCTTTTTTAAAAGATATTGTCAGCCTTATTGATGTCTAAACTGTTTTAATCTGGGTTGTATGTGTAGTGTGAAGTGATCCTGATATATTTAGGCTGCAGAAAATCCAGGGCGGAAAAAATGTTGATGCTACCCTTGATACTGAACTGATGCTTGCTGGATTTTATAGGTACATGAGGAGGAATCTACCTTTACTCTAGAATGATGAGAAATATTTCAATTCCTGTCAAAGAAAGCTGGAGTTCTGTTTCTAGTAGACACATTGATCTCATGAGGGAACTGTATTTTGGTATCCAGCAGTCATAATTCAAGTCGCCTATGTTTTCCCTTTCTGTAAACCAGAGAGCTTTTTAGGTTGTATTGAATTCAGTGATGAAACCAGCCAGTTACGTTTGCTGCATACTTTGAAATACAATTTTCCTCTGGCTGGCTCAGATTTGTCACAGACGTACTAATCCTGTAAAAGGATTATTTGCAATAGAGGCCTTCCACTTCTGCTATAAATTCTGCTATTCCAACTAGGAATTAGTACTAAAACTAGTTATCTTTTTTCCTTTCAGCGTTATATCTTCCAGTGCAATTTGTAATGATATAGGTGTTCTTGTAATGACATACATTGTATTAGCTGTGTTATTCTGCAAAGGAAGGTAGGAAGCAATGTCAAGTAAGCTTTTGTTTAAACAGATGTATTTTTGCTTAACAGTATGGGAAAGAAATAAGAAATGGCTGGCTAATGACATTAAGGGCTGAAAATCAACATTACAAACCAGTAAGTTGCAAAACATATTTACCTTAAAACATTTTAAAATCACCAGCATTGGAGTATCAGCTCTGCGAACAGTGGTATTTTCGTTACATAATCTGTTCATTTTACCATCCACTTACCTGCTAGCCTACCTTGAGACTCCTTGAAGACACAGTTGAAGTTGTGTTGTGAGGAAGCTTGTCAAATATTCTTACTATGGGTATTTTACAGCCCTTTGGTCACTCATATATACCTTCCCTTTCCAGAACTTGAAACCCCTATCTGTGAGTGGGACCAGATGACCTCTAGCAGTACCTTCCAGCCAGAATTTTACTGGGTTTTTTTTCGTAGTTCTTTCACTGCTGCATTGAGGGATGCAAAAAATGCTGGTGAAAAAAATCCACTAACACTTCTCTTGCATGGAAAACTTAGCAGGGCATGAGAATAACCAGACAGCCTGAACAGTACTTTCAGCTGGTTATTATTGAGTAATTTGGGAAGGCTGTAAGAAAAAAAAGGATGTTAAAATAGATAATGTATTATATGTTGGATTAGACTGGCAGATAAGGACCTGTGTCCAGTGTGCAAAATGTTTAAAAATGTATCTTATGACGTAATTCAGTGGGGTTTTGTATTAGATTCTCCTAGAGCACTTGGCTTAAAAGTTGCTGCCCTTCAAGCAAAACTTTCATGGTGAGCTTGAACACTGCTCCTGCAGAAGAAAACACAGAATACTTTAGTCTTGAGTTTTTGATACTAAAGACTTCTGCTGCACTTCAGTTAGTTGCTTGTCCTGAGAGTTTTATGAGTGAGGTGGAAGACAGTGCACTATTTCAGGCTCATAAAATATCACCCTTTTGTAAAGATTTAAGGAGTTCTGCTCACTCTCCTTGTTGAGTTTTGTTTATTTGCGTATATGTTGAAAGCTGGAAAACATACAGCACTTGTACTGAAGATAAACCCTTTGCAGAATGGGAAATCTTCCTATGTTTAATCAAGTAAGAAAATTTGGAAAATTCCCAGCAGTAATTTCATTTAAGTTTTTAATTTTAGTCCTTTCCATTTTTGCCTGTTGCACATTGACTTTTTCAATGCAAACAAATGAGCTTTTCAACTTCTACACATAAGGAAAAATCGAATGATGTATATCTAGGCACCACTGCTCATATTACTATTTGTCTATCAGCCTTTTTTTTAGCAAGACAATAGAGCAAAGCACTCAACATTCTACTTTACACACAATAAATTGTTAAAAGGAAGTGGCTATTAATGCAAATGAAATAATTGAGGAAATACAAATTGTTCTTGTTTCAAAATAAGGCTCTCACATAGATTTTATTCAAGCAGATATTCAAATTTTTTACTTGTAAATATTGCATCAACTCTGTCGCTATATAGATATGAGCTGAACACCATTACTATTGCATTGCATTCCTACTGTGTGGTTCTAGTTTTCCTAGTTTTGTTTAAGGTGGTTATAGTGTTTTTAATTGGAAAAGGAAGTTTTACCAAGCCCAAGTACTTCTTAGAAATATGGATGCACAAAATGCAAAGGAATGGCTCTTGCCTTATCGTCAAAACATTCAGGGGACAAGATGATTTTACCAAGAAATTGCCACCACTGTGCATGCAGCTCACTGTTGTAGGTCTCAGTTTAAGTGTAGGTCTAAGTAGGTCCATTCTACCACCCTGATATGAGGATACATATGTGTAGTCTTTTTGAGAACAGTGTCATAATAATAAATGATGTGTGTTTGAGGTGTATTCCAGTAATACAACTGGGGTGTAAAAACAGCACTTGAATTTTGAAGCTCATGAGATGCAATGAGAAGAAAATGAAAATGACCCCTAAAAAGTTTGCAGCAGCTGAGTTTCCCTGAAATGTGCTCTCAAGGCTTATTATTCAAAAGATGGGTGACTTTAGATAATTCGCTTTTTTACTTTACGCGACGTACACTCATGTTTCTAAGTAGGCTTTGTCTTGATGGTATATTAAAGTACTAGTAATATTAGCAAATTCTGACAGTTGGTGCTTAACAATATAAACATGTTTTCTTTTGCACCACGATGCTATGATCACTTAAAGTGCAGTATAAAATTCTAGAGCTCAGCACTCCGAACATGCAGTAAGTAACTTGAAGTTCATTATGAGCAGCATTATAAAGAAATGGATCTTTATTTCAACTAGAATGACTTCACAGCATCATCTTAAATTGCTATTCCACAGCTACAAAATCTGCTAGTTTTCTGCAAATTACCTTCTGCAGGAAAACATTTCAGCTACTTTGGACTTGGAACCTTTCAGCTAACTCTGTGCTGTAATCTCATAATTATTCAGGTCAGGCTAACATGTTCCCTTTGCCCAACTAGGAATTAGTACTGAAGATTTAGATAGCCTTTTGTGGCTGATGAAAAATATAAGTGTAGGAAATGTGAAGCTGTAGATCCTGCCCTGGAAGGAGGGATTACTAGCTGAAGATTTAACTGAAAGTCAAGTGGATTGAGGAAAGTGGCTGGAAGATGAAATAGTGAAATACTATTATATTTTCCTGCGCCCATCAAGCTGAGGATCTCTGGCTGATTAATAAACACTGACATCATTCTAAAGTGGGAAAAAATCTTTTAAAAGGACATTTTATGGAGAGAAATTTTGCATATTGCTGTCTTGATCCAAAATATCTCCCCTTTCACTGAAGTTTGTGATTAAAGCTCTGAGGGATGGGACGGTACTGGTTGGGTTAATATGTATGATGAAGTATAACTGGTTAATATAACAAAGAGAGAAGAAGATTATGTGCATCAATAACTGGAAAATGTACTAGAATGTCGAATGTAGGTTAAAGTATTCTTACATTAATTCTTCATAAATTGTTATATTAAGCATGACTCGTGTCCATTTTGTCATGCCACATGCTTGACTACCCTGAATTTCAATTAGCTAGTTGCATTACAAGCTTTAACTTCATAGTTTGTCCCAATTTTCTTTCTAAAGAACTAATTCTGTGTGTTTGCTAAACTTTGCAAAGTTATACTTTGTTCTTTATCGTAAGTCAAACATCTCTGCTTCTGGCACTGTGTAGCTCTTTTATTCCAGCCTGAATGGTCTATGTACCCTCTCCTCCCATTTATTTAAATAAATGAGGGAGCTTTCATTTCATCTGTGGTTTCTACACTAGTATAATATTCCCTTTGGCTTTTTTAATTAACTTCAGAAGGCTAAACTTTTATCTACCAGTTCTTTGGCTATCACTTTTTTTTCCTATTTGTCCTAAAATCTCTGGGAAGGCAGTATGAAAGCTGCACTACTGGTATTTGAGTAAAATATTTGCTCACTGTCCTTTTTCCTAGTGCTGACTTGAGTTTTATAAATTGTACAGTTCACGTCAACAGTTTTTTAAAGCTAGTATGGGTGGTCAGCATGGAAGCTTCAGTTACTGATGACTTCTATAGTGGTGAAGGCTTTTCAACCTTCCTTTCATGTAAAATTTTATCTATAGTTTCTGAAAATCTGAGTTACACTCCAAGAAAAGCCAATAACACAGTGCATATACAGTTGTAATAGTCTCCAACTATGGCATGCCTATGCCTGGCATCATATGTATGCCTGTAGCTGAACAAAATTATGAGAGTTCACATAGCAGAATAGTAGAATAATTCCTAACATCAAAAATACAGTCTAGTTTCTGAAAAACTAAGGAGGTGGACTTTGATCTGCAGCTATTTTAAGTGTGTGAACACATGGGCTGAGATATTCTTATCTAATCATACTGGAGGTGATTTTCCAAGGGCAGTCACAAACTATTTCACATAGTTCTTAGCTAGAATGGCCAGATCCTGTAAAAGATAGAGTGTAAAGGGTAGTAAGAAAACTCTTTTGTCTCAGATGTGGGGATGATAGTACCCAAGATCAGAGGTCACATTCTGTACAGAGAATTACTGTTTCTTGATAAGGCCGATTCTTGTTAGTGGCTCAGGTCTTAAGATAATCCTGGGAAACAGTGGGAACCAGAGCACTGTTGCAAAATTGATTTGGATGTACTCTGCCAAGTATAGCAAATATACTGCAAAGGTAACCAAAAGTCACAGCAGAAGGCTCACGTTCATTAATCCAGTTCTTTTTGTTGAAAAGATCTTTACAAATAAAATATTCTAAACCCACAAAGATACAAATATGGAAAACACTGATCTCTTTATCCTACTTACAAGTATAAAATACCAACTTTCGTAGCTTGTCCATGAGTATCAAGAAGGGCAGGGTTTTCTTAACATAGCACTCCACTTCTTTTTGACAGATTTAATTAAGCCAATAGGGTATAGTAGACTGATTCTCGATAGTCCACTTCAATGTAGACTGAAGTTTTGTGACGGAAAGACAAACGAAGACCCTGGCCTTGAGAGAGAAATCTACATACATGCAGTATTCGACCAGCTCAGATCCCTGTACTTAGGATGCTGACAGGAAAGTAGGAAGTACTGACGTCGCTCTGTTCAGACGATCCTTTTTATGGATCCAGTAGGACACTGGAGAGAGCCTGTTTTTATCTAGCGTAGTATGAATTTTAGTGTTAGAACAGAAAGGTTTATACAGTTGTATGAACTAGAGATTTTTGTGGTAGGAGAGTTTAGAAACTATTTAGTGAGACCAACTTCAAATTTAGAACAAAAACTTTACCAAATTCAAGCACTAACAAAAGAGTAGGTTTTTGCCTGTGATGATAATGCAATTACTGTATGCACCAAACTGGCCTTTAAGCACATCTTACGCTAGCTGCAAGTATACGATATCTGAGAATTGATGAGCTATGTACCTAGAGCTGGTGGTAGTTGTCCTTGATGCTCTTAATCAAGAAGGTCAAGCTGATCAGGCTTTAATTCTGAGAGAATTCAGAAATAGAGAGTATTTCTTTTTCTCCTCTTCATTCTTAGTTTTATACTTCTTGCCACCCTATTAAAAAGGAGGATCTCGCCTGCTCTTTGTCTTGTTTATGGGTTTTTTTCAGTCATTTTTCTTAGATATTTGGCAGGATAACCCACTTCTTTACAGTCCTGTGTACTTACTTTGTTCTGCATCTTGGGAGTTTTAACTCTAATGCCTCCAAAATGCAGCTACATTGATGATCTGGACAAGGGGATCAAGTGCATGCTCAGCCAGTTTCCAGACAACACTAAGTTGTGGAGGAATGTTGATCTGCTGGAAGGTGTGAAAGCTCTGCAAAGGAATCTGGACAGGTTGGATCAATGGACTGAGGCCAGTGGTATGAGGTTGAATTAAGGCCAAGTGCCACGTCCTGCGCTTGGGTCACAACAACCCCGTGCAGCACTACAGGCTGGGGGCAGAGTGGCTGGAAAGTGGCACATCAGAGCCAGGACCTGAAGGTGCTGGTTGACAGCTGGCTGACCATGAGCCAGCCGTGTGTCCAGGTAGCCAAGAAGGCCAACGGCATCCTGGCTTGTGTCAAAAACAGTGTGGCCAGAAGGACCAGACCATGATTTTCCCTCTGTACTCGGCACTGGTGAGGCCATACCTCAAGTCCTGTGCGGTTCTGGGCCCCTCACTACAAGAAGGACATTGAGGTGCTGGAGTGAGTCCAGGCAAGGGGAATGAAGCTGATGAAGAGTGTGGAGAGTGAGTCATATGAGCAGGGGCTGAGGGATCTGGGGATGTTTAACCTGGAGAAAAGAAGGAGACCTTATTGCTCACTCGAGCTACCTGAAAGGAGGTTGTAGCCAGGTGGGGGTCAGCCTCTTCTCCCAGACAACAAGTGACAAGAGGACATGGCCTCCAGCTGCACCTTGGGAGCTTCAGATTAGACATCAGGAAGAATTTCTTCACAGAAAGGGTTGTAAAGCCTTGGAATGGACCATCCAGGAAGACGCTAGAGTCACTTTCCCTGGAAGTGTTCAAGAAACACTGAACACTGGATGTGGCACTTAGTGCTACGGCCTAGTTGACAAGGTGGTGATTGTTCAAAGGTTGGACTCGATGATCTTGGAGATCTATTCCAATCTGAATGATTCTATACCTAATTTTATTTGCTCTTTCGATGGTCATATTGCCTGTAATTACATAAAATGGTTTTGTTTGGCTGCATTGTAAGTTACAAGGTATTTGTGTGCTGTTCGCTATGGTTTCTGTAAAATTAACAGTAACTTGCCTGAAGCACAAACATTAAAATATATATAAATATATCCTGATTATATATATTTACAGACATCACAGCCCTGTGCTTTTAGCTGTGCAGGGAGAAACAGAAAACCTTCTGTATACTGAATGTAAGAATTCAATTAATTTGAATCTCATCCTGATAGTACTCAAGAGGAGAGCACTTCTCTCATAAAATGAGGGTGAATTCAATGATGTTTTGATGTAGTCAAATTACAACCTCAGATGAACTGAAAAAATTGTAAAAACCATTAAAATAATATTCACTTGACAAGTTGACTAGAAAGTGGATCAGGGCTTTTGATGAATAACTGATGAATAATGACCAGAACATGAACTCCCTGGATAATGCTGTGGTTAAAAGCTTCATCTCCTTTTAAGTTCTGATAACAGCAGATGGGTTTACTTCTGTGTGTTGCAAAGACCATGGAATGCTGTGCGTATATTTTCTGAAAGAACTGAAGTGTGAAGAGGTACATGCTTTAAAAACAAAGATTTCCCTCCAAGAGGGTTTTTAAACCCACTGCTAAACTGAGAAATAAGAAAAAGCTCTGTCTTATTCAGAGCCTGTATGTAACATCTAGGCTCAGGGAATTTGTATATATATATGGGCTCTGAACCTATATACATACCAAAATAATATGAAAATACCTGATACTGGCCTCATCAAAAATGCAAATATCAAATTGTCTATCATGAAGAAAGTGTTAAGTCATGTTTCAATGTCTTTATTAGTAGCTGTAGACCAGTTGCTTATGCAGAAGCTGCTGGCAAGAGGAAACTTAAACTCAAGACTAAATTATGACTGTTTTATTTAAATATATACAAGCTCTTTTCATAGCAATGCTTCCTGTTTTACATCACATGTATGATAAGATAATGCAAAAATTCAGTGAATTGAAGGTTAAATTCCCCTTTTTAAATATTTTGGCAGCAAGCACCTCTTCTTCCTTTCTTCTGACATAGAATTGTAAGTGAAACAGTCAGCAGAACTGTGGGATGTCTTAATCCTTCCTTTGCAGTTATTAGAAATGTAACCTTAGTGTCAAACATGATGAAACTTGAAGGTGGCTATAATTTGCAAAATTATGCTTCCATTTACTTTTGTTTGCAATTGATAACTGAAAGAAAAAAACCTCATAGCTTCTTATACAAGTATTATCTAAGGCATTTTATTAGATAAAAACAGGCACAAACATGCATATATTTGACTGCTTTTCTATACTTTTCTACATGAACCAGCTACTGGATATAATGTGCAACATAATTGAGAAAGTTTATATAAAGATAGAACAATCCTTAAAATATCTTCCACACAGGCAGATCAGGAGAGAAAATTATTTTTTATTGTGCTTTAGATTTTAAATATTAAAATAAAAAATAATAAAAAATGTATGTAGTCATAATTGTTTCATGAGACTTTTGTAAATACCTTGACATCTCCATACTGCTTCTCCTAGCACGTAGCAGTTTAGAATTGTGGTCCTGTGATACTAAAATCCACAACCTTAGAACTCTCTTGACAGCTTGTAATTGGCAAGGTCCGCTAAATTTTGCCTATTTGATCAGTCAATTAGACATACTTGACTCAATCAATCAAATTTGATCTTGAAGTTGTTATTTGTTCTTCACACTATTATGGAATGATGTGCACAAAAATTTTCTTTGTTTTATCAATACTGTCATTTCAGAAATCCAACCAACTTTACAGCCATTTTTCAAATTTTATTACAACTTTTCTGTTCAAGAATACTCAATATGTAAGACTATATCCTGAAGAAGGATGTAAATCAGGCTTTTCATTGAAGCCGTGATTTCTCTAATGAAGCACTGTTTTTTCTACACTGCTACAAAGAATCTCTTGCCAAATCCCTTGGTCACAGACATAGCAATTCTTAACTTCTGTGATAAACTGGATTTCTATTAAGGCAAATTCTGTCTTCTGTATACAGAACAATGTGATTATCTACACAAGGAGAATAGCCTTTCTAGGTCAGATTTTTACTCCACAGAGCCAATAATAGAAGCATTTGCTGTGTCCTTGTTTTATCTAGGCCTGAGGAAAGGCAGCCTTTCCTTAGCTTTTAACACAAATGAGGTGCATCAGGAGGGTGAGCAAAACAAGACAGACCTTGACAGCTAAGCAGACAGTACAGCTTAATTCTTTCTAAGCACATACTGAAGTCAATTCTACAGCATGTGCTAAAATAGATACTTATCAGCCAAAGAATCATGTGGTTTCCTTCAATGAGGAAGAGCTACTCAAGGGACAGCACTGAGGGCAGGACCATACTTGATTCTCTGCACTTCCAAGCAGGGAAAAATTCCATGTTTGTAACTTAGGTTTTTCTGGTAGTGGTCATCTAACTAATTTCAGTTAAATAATAGAACTTTCCCTTCTTGTATAGCAACATGATAAAACATCAGGAAATTAAAGAACTTGACTCAGTCTACCCTTGCCATCAGTTTTAGTTCACTGTTTCGTCTTATAGAATACTCTAATTGTTGTGTTTTGACTTCTGCAAGACAAGTTCTCCTTTCTGTGTTCAGGAAGATGGCCTTTCACGTTTCCACAGACCAGTGAAGGAGCAAGAGCAAGGGTACCTACATGGAAGGGCCAGTCCCAGGTTTCAATCTGATTGAAGGGCTATGTGTATACTGCAGCCTTGAATAGTTGAGAGAATGCACACCCTAAGCAGGAGTGTCCCAGAGCCTGTGTCTAACCACTGAGCTGTTCTATACAGGCTGACATCTCAGAAGGCAGTGCTACTGTGCTGCACTTTGGGACTCAAATATCTGTGTATATCAGAGCAAGCCAACTGTCTCTAGTCCCAAGCTGATATGTGTGAAATTCTGTCTGAACACAAGAAAACTTATGTAATGAGAGTGATTAAACACTCAAAAAGACTGCCTATAGAGGCTGAAAATCTCCATCCTTGTAGCTGTTAGCCCCAACTGGCATAGATCAGAAAAAACTGCTCTAGCTGATCCCACCTGAGCAGGCTGCTGCTCTGGATGAGGTCCTAAAGTCCCTTCCAACCTCATTGTTGCTGTGATTACATGAATATGCTATGGAGATCTTTGGGGTTGAAGAAGGAGCGGAAGAGAACTAAAAGAGAATGTAATGCATTAAAGAAGTGCAGTTCTTTCATCTAGTTGCTCCTGTAGTTGCTCTTGCCCAAAATCTTAGTAGTGGTAGAAACAAAATTAGTACAGCTGATGTGAGAACAAAGCAAATGCTCCAGTATCTTCATTTGGGGATGAATTACCAGGTAATATTTGACACTTGTAACCACAAAACATCACTGTACTTACAACACTCCTAGGCATTGCAGGAAAATTTCTACACTGACTTTTCATACTATGTTGGAATTTTGCAACTTGAAGATATCAAAGACAATTCTTAAAACATTAGGGAATGTAATGTACTTTTTGAGTTGTAATAGGAGTATGCTCCAAGCTAAATTTTTTTCAGCTCAAACAAGCTGTGGGCTTACTGAGGGAATATTCAATAGCAAAACTGTTGCTGTTGAACAGAAGACTAAATTAAACCACTCTTCAGTTTTCCAGTCCTTTGAGCTCATATTTTCAAATCATCTTGTCTAGCTTTTTATAGCTATTTGAGTGCATAGTAGTGCCAAGCAGATGCTGTCTGTGTTGTCTCCAGTTTCTAAAGGCAATTATGGAATTTATGCAACAAATTTTAAAATGTAATACTAATATGTATTTTTGACAATGTGTTTGATATATTATGTTAGTACTTCTAAATAACATTGCGTGCCTCCTGAGGAAGGCACAAATCATTTGTTTTGTACAATAACAAGCATGTTCTTAGTACTCAGTAATCTGAATAAAACAAAAATTAAATAATCTTTAAGGATTCATGGTATAGAAAAGCTGGCAAGAGTATTATGTTCAAGCTTAAATTGTTTTAGAGCACTTGTGAGGATAGAAATAAATAATTTGAATTCATCTTCTGTACAGTAAACGTGCTCAGCACAACAACTGCACTCTTTAAGTCGTTCTTAATTTTACAAAGTACAATTTTAAAGGTATTTATATGTTAACAAATGTAGTTGGGTGTAGATGTCTCTAAGGTGGCCCTGCTGCTATACTTAGGAAATGCTTTCTCCTGGAAATATAGTCTAGGTTTCTCATTTTTGCCACTGAGTAATTATGCATAATTACTTTAACTCCCAACTGTTTTTCTTGCCTAGTCTGTCCTTAAAAGAATAGCATTTCTCAGTTCCGAAAGATGAAGTGTAACAGCTTACATACAAGCAGTAATTCCTGTGTGGATTCTGAGGTTTCTGTAACAGCTAGGAAGGAAAAACTGATGTGTGAATAACAGAGGGATATAAGTATTCTCATGCCTTCCAGGTTTTTTCTGCCATCTCTTTTTTCTCTTGGGCTGGCACCTCCTAATGTATGAGGCCTGATTACATTGCTTGGCTGGGACAACTTTAAAAGTATAAAAACTAAATCTGTTTTAACTGTGATAATTTTCCAAAACTTTTAAAGAAAATAGAAGCATCCCACACGCCATCTATATTCCTGCTCCTAATGAGATAAAATCAGTTCTTCAGGATTTACCAGAAATGGGATTTTCTGTACTTGTCATCTGAACAAATATAGTTATAGACTGAAGAATTTGATACTGCTATGTAAGTTCCTTCTAGGAAAGCTCTGCTTCTAGTTCTTGAAGCCTAAATGCTTTAGCAAGGATGTAACAGGCTTTAAAATTGTAATTATCAAATGTTGTTTCTGTTTGAGTGTGGTTGAAATGGTTCCCCAGTGAGGCAGCTACTTCTATTGTCTTTGTTCATATTCCTGCACAGATTGCATACAGGCTCTTGCACACACTTGCACACTCAAGTGAGAACACTGACTGCACGTACGCTACAATCCATTGCCTGGGAGTGGGCAGGTGCTTGCTCAAACTCAGTGCTTCCTCTGAGGTTCTTCTTTGCGGTTATTTGTCTGAAGCAGCAGCTTTATTTCCACAGTTCAGAGAAGTCAGAGAATCTTTTATTGCTACTGTTCATGCTGATTAGTGTAGTTAATTGAAATTCGTGTTAGTGACTTGAGCTTACTTTTCACAAAAAAAAAAATTCCCGTCCTCAGTTCATTAATCAGCTACGTCAATTTAATGTTTTCGGTTATGAACTCAAAAGCCCCAAAGCTGCTGTAGTAAATACTTATCGTCTAATAGCACTTCGGTAGAAAGGAATTTTTTTTCATTTCTGTAATTTGTGGTGAATCTTAAAATGAGACCTAGAAAATCCAACAAAATCCTAAGAAACAAGTCACTTGTAAAACTGAGTTTTGAACACCTCAGCTAAAGTTATTGGTAGTACCATTAATTCCAAGGTTGTATTTCCTTTTTGCTGTATTTTGTTTTAATTTAAAGGAACTGTGTAGTAAAAGACACCAGGTATGTACTGAAGCCTTTTAACTACTTTAAGCTTTCCTTAATTCTCTGTGGAGAACTGACAGTTACTTGACATTAACTGAATCTGCTCGGTCCCTCTGATACATAGATCACAGGCTGGAATGAACTTCATGCTGCTTCTCCTAGGGATTCCTTAGAGAACACCTATTTCCAGGTTGGCTGAAGCTCAGCAATGTACTTACTACAGGAACTGAGTTTATGTTCAATTTTATGTTATTAAGCTGTTGAGTGAAACCATCTAGTTATCCAACATCTTGTATTTCAGCTCAGTATAGAATTTTTCACAAACTTGTGATGAATCCCAAATTGTGCTCTTAAGGAATGACAGACATGTAATACGAGCTGAAGGATGTCTTGTAGGACCAGTGAGACAAGCCGGTTAATCTCCAGCCTAACCAAGTAAAACTTACCGAGACTGGATCTGGTGAACTTAGGTTCAGACCATGCTAGTACCAAGGCACTTTTTGCATAGCTTAAATCATGCTGGTTTGCAGTATGCAATCTAAACATATTTCCTCTACTGACTGAGGATCAGGGACAAATGGTAGCAACAAAGAATATCAGGATTTTTCTCAGGGGTATGGTTATGATTATTTTGGTGATGGGTTGACAGTTGGACTAGATGATTTTAAAGGTTTCTTCCAACCTTGATTCAGTGATAGTGTGATATCTCTGGTGCCAGTCTACCCTGTTTCAAGGTGCCTTATTTGGCCTGCATATTTTATAAGATGTGTGAACAGCAAACTGATTCTAGAACATTAGGACGCTTTTGAAATTTCCTAATCTTTGCTTGAATCTAGGAGATCAGGAAGGAAAGAAGCAAGGAAAAAAAATCTGTAGTTGAAAATCAAAATCTTTTTATGTTTTAGTCATATTCTAAAGTTCTGTGGAAGCTCAACATAGTAAAAACAATCTATTCAAGCTCCCTTAGGAAAAAAACCAAAAACCTCCTATATCTGCTTTTTAAAATTCAGACATTCTCTTGTTTTACCTTCTGCTTTTTCTTCCTAAATTGGGTTAAGATATTCAGACCAAATCTTCTGTTGAGATGAGTAGTTTATTCTGTCATGACAGTACAGGAAGGGTGTAAATGATGAAAGTGCTCCAAGTGCCCTAATCCTGCACTCAGGAGTCACTTATCATGGGGACTCTACTAATAATGCGGATTCCTGGTGAGTAGTAATCGACATTTTATCAGTTTCCAGTAGCATTTGAGTGTACCATATTCCTATAGTGAAGAATCCTCTACTGAGTAAATTCCTATGGTTTTTGTAATTATACTGGGTTTCCATTAGCCTAAAAGGTGATCTTGACCACGGTTACTCAAATGCACTGAACGCCTCTTTCCCATATCTGCACCTAAAACTCGGTCAGTACAGCTTTATCTGTCTTCCCTGGTGACATTTATCAACAACTCTCTGGTTTTGTTGTCTAATTTGTGTTCTGTGCATTGTCACAATTCATAAGCTACTTTTTATTAATCCAAGTGAAGACTGCAGAAAAGATCTGGTTAGAAATTGCTCCCCAAACATATAATAAAAATACCACTTTGCTATTTTAAACTACATGGAATGCCTTTCTCTTGAACAATGAAGTAGGCTGGGGCACTATTGCTTATATTTCATCTCGAAGTATCCTGCTATCTCATGTGAAATTAGTTCACTTACATTTTTTAAATCATGAGAGTCAAAAATGCTTGTTTGAATATCAAGCTTCACCCAAGATACGTGGTCACAAATTTTTAAATAATTGTTTTAGTACTTCAGGGTCAGGATTTAAAAAAAAGCTAAAGGCAGCTCTTCAGTATCAGGTGACCCCTTAAGAGTTTTTTGGGTGTTTTTTTGGTGTGGGTTTTTTGAGGTTTTTTTTTTTTTTTTGCTCCTTAGGCACATCCTATTTGCAACGCTAGAAACCTTATTTAAAAAAAAAACAAACAAACAAAAACAAAAAAAAACAAACAAAAAAACACAAACCAAAACAACACAAACAAAAGCAAACCCAGAAACTTTTAACATGCTTGGGCAGATTAATCACAAAGTATTTGAAACTTGACTTGTGACACAAAACAAAGTTAATGGCATAACTGGTTAATGCTAGGGTTTCTGGTCAGTAGAAAGAGGACAGAATCATCTTCTGAAACTTCCCCTGAATCTGACTTATAGTTTATATTGACATCATTTCATTCTGTGAGAGAGGCCAATCTTTGGTTTTCTTTCTACTGTAAATAAAAAAAGAAGTGTAAAAATTGTTGGCTTTACAGAACAGTTTTAGCTACCTAATGCTGTATTGAGTGGCCATACAAAAGCAAAATCTGCCTGTGGAATATTAAAGGCAGTCCTATATTTCCTAGATTACTTCTGTGAAATACATGCTTGCTTGCTAAGATAAACACCTGTAAATCACGAAAGTTTGCAACAGATGTAGTAAATTTAGGTTTTATCTAGATTTTTTATCAGTTTGGTTAAACTGCATGTCTTCTGCCACATCTCAAAACAGTTGTCTCGGAATACTTAACACTAAATAATGGGGCAGTGGTATTAATGTTTTGGAAGTTTGGGACTTCTTGAGTATTTAGTAGATCCAGTGTGTTTCTTTTATTTCTGCATAGAAGATAGGTCTTGAACTTTAGTATTTACTGGTTTCTTAAAGGAAATGTTGAATTTTTTTACTGTCAACAACATAAAGTTCCTCTGCTTTTTGTCAGGCCTTGTCTGACCTCTCACTGGCCCGGACAATCAGGCAGTGCACTGGGGCTGTTGCTGTTGGGGGAATACCAGTTATTCAGGGCTTTCCAGGGCAGTGAGCATTCCATAAAGTTTGATCAGTACAATACAAGCCAAAGTAAATTCGGTGTGTTTTCTGTCAAAGCTTCAATTGCCCAACCTGATGAATTACAGGATTGCAACGTAACTGGCATTTAGAAAGACTTAGGGAGACTGTCTAGTCCAATCCACTCTGCTCAAAGCTGGATAAGCTGCAACAGGTTGCTCAGAACTATGTCCAGATAGATTTCGAGCATCTCCAAGACAGGAGATTCCACAACCTCACTGGGCAACTTCCTCCAATCTTCAATCACAGCTAAGTTTTAAAATGGAATTTCTTGTTTAAATTTGTGCTTTTTGCTTTATTTTTCTTTCACGGGATACCACTAAGACAAGGGGAAGTGTTGGAGTTTTGTAGCCTTTCCCCCTCCAACTGGGGTCGCTCTGACCAGGCTCCTGGCACCTGGAGAGCTATCTGAGGAGGGTGTTACCCTCAGACCCTGCTCAGTCCCCTCCGTCCCCGCCGGCCGTGCCGGACACACTAAGGGAGGAGGATAGAGCGTGACGCCGATGTCTGGCGCCGTGCTGAGGCGGGCTTCTCCTCTCAGGCGTCCTCCGGCGCAAGATGGATCACACGGAAACCGAGGAGTAAAGGGCACAGGAGGGGGTCTCCCGAGACCTCTTTATTGGGGTGCGATGGTATCAGACAGGAGTCGGACAGTGGAGATCTCTACAGAGCGAGCCCCTGTGCACGCCTCTGCACGGGGTTTTAACTGGAGGGATTCTGGGGAGGGTCCAGGGGTGATAGCCAATCAGGGTGTTTCGGGGGAGGAACCTGACAGTACAGGGACGAATCACAGGGCTCAGGGGGAGGGTACAAAACATAACAGCCAATAGGTAGCCGAATACCACAGAACGCTCTAGAAGAAGGGGATGGCCTAGGGGGGTGCCACCACCCTCCCTCCGCCCCCTGGGCGGGTCACTCAGCCAAGGGGGCCGGGCTGGAGGTGGGGAGGGCCCGCATATTTTAGGGCCGCCCCTCTTCAGTGAAGGAACACTGCAACCATATAGTTAGCAAGGTTAGACTTGTTATTTTTCAAAACCATGCTTGTTACATTTACGTACTTTAATGGTCACTTACAGAATAAACACTTCCAGTGCAGTGCTTTCTGTCTTGTAGACTCAGCTGACTATTTTATATCAGTGACACAGGCTTCATCTTTATGATGTAATACCTCAAATATGGTAACTGTTTTCCGTTTTTATGACAGCAATGCCTGTGCTGTAATGCAGACTAACTTTTTCAACCACTGTCATAATGAAGACCATTACTACCTTTTTAGTGCAGACTTTAGGATGTAGATACTTTTGCATGTCATGAATCTCAGTTCTTGTGATATGGTCCTGAATTGTGAGTTCTTTACAGTTTGCAAGATTGCAATGCTCATGTCCAAATAGCTATGGGTACAATACATTTTGAGCTTGCACGCTCTATAAAAATGACAGCCAAAACCTAAAAGCAAACAGAAAACTTGTATCACTGCAGGGAACCTCAGAGATGGACCTAGTAGATCATAAAATGGGTATGCTGGTGTATTCATGTATTTTGTCCCTACAATCTACCTTGCTGTTTTGGTGCAAGTGAAGGCTGTATATCATATCCAATAACTATGTAAAAAGAATTAAGATTTAGTATGCCGAAACAACAAAGTATTCTTACTTTTTGAGAAATGCAGTCTACTGCATCTTCTGCTATTCAAACTACCATTGCTCAATTTCTCACATTATCACCGAGGCAATTGCACATAGAAATACACCCGGCGTATTTCAGATATGGGTGGTGTTTTCAGGACTGGGAGTAGAGATGTGGAGTTGCCGCCATGCCACTGACTACCTGCTGTGAAACCTGGCATGCATTTGGCTTCATCTTTGGAACTGCTTCTGTAAAAGCTGTGCTTCTAAGAATGGTTGGAATGAGCTGCTCAGCCAGGAATGCTGATTTGCCCAGCATAGTGAGATACTCCCAAGAAAAGCTTCTTTTGTGTTTAAGGGATGCAGATTAACACAGATAAGAATATGTGGTAAGCCATCTAATACCAGTTGTCAGTTACTTACTTAAACATTTATTACATGAAAATGCAACCCACTTTGAATAGTGGAAAGAACAGTGAAAAGTAGCCGCTGTGTCAAAAGCCTGGATATAATTATGGACATTTAGGATCTATACATTTAACTTTCAGTCCTACAAAGTTCCTGCATCTTTCTCTGTATGTGCTCTCTTCCCTCTATTCATTTTAACTTCACTAGGTATAAAGGATATTTCTCTTACCTTGAATATCCAAACAGCAGCCTGGCTCTCCTCAAGACAAAATAGGTACTCTCTGTGTTCATATATGTGATTGCTTGAGCATAAACAAACAGATTTTAATGCATTTAATTTTTGTTTTTCAGTGCTCTGAAATGTCTATATTCTTTCAAAATTATGTTTTGAATGGTATAATGTCATTGTGCAGTAGTGATTACTGAAAGCCTTCAGGACTGCTTAATTTCCATGTGCATCGCTCAGCACTGGAAGCTTGCTGAGGCTGAAGCTTGTTAGTAAGTGTAAATGTTTGTTAATGAGATTAACTTACAACTAGCAGCTATGGTTTAGTAGAAAATGCTTCTTAAATCATTGCTTCTTAAATAAAGCTCTTAAAATATTAGCATGAGTGGAGGAGGACCACAAGGATCCATCTGGAATGAGGAAGCTGCCAAACATCTGCTACGTCAGTATTCCGGTTTATGGTGCTAAGCCACAGACGAGGACTCTTGGCCATGATTTATGACAATCGCTGGCTAGAGCTACCTGTCAGAAATTATGCCTTCAGTAATCCAATTACATGGGTGAAGATAAGAGTCCATGGTCAGGGCAGTTTCCAGCTTAGGAAAGGCTCTTTCCATTTTTATGAATTTAATTTTATTTTGCCAATAAAAATTATTCATGAAAAATTGTAAGTAAACAGCTTTGTGATGGATTGTACCAGTGTGGCCGTATCTGTAACCATAACACTGGGAATCCTGTAGTAAGACCTCAAGTCAGTAGAAGATGGAGCTCTCTTCTCATGGGAGGGGACATGCTGTTGCTTCATTACTTTACACTGGAAAGACAGAACTCTGGAGGAGAGTTCCTTTTAAGCAGGACTACATGTAGTTGCACACTTGAGGGTTTTTCTAGTGATGTTTTATATGTATTTTTGAGCTTGGATTCAAGACTAACTAGGTTGAAATAATCAGTGAGGGGGTGAATTACCTTTATGCTTAAAGTTTTTCAAAGAGAAAAGAGGTTTTTTCTACTCTTTCTCAGACATATCCCATTCCCTGAAGTAGAGAGAGGTACAGTGCTTACAAAAGAAATGCTCTATATTAATGTTGCCTGGTAACCTATTTGCTGTGCTAGAAATCATAGCAGTAAAAGCTTTGTGGCATCTTAGTTTTCTGACCCGCAACAGCTGCTGTACTACCTGAAAAAAAAAAAAATATAGTTCAAATTCTCAGTAATTTCATACAGCTAAAAGTGTTTGTCTTCTGTTAAGGTTTGGGACCTCTCCGCTTAAGAGGGGAAGGAAAAAAAGAAAATTAGTTAATTGCTTTAAAGAGAATAATTAGATTCAAAGCTGAAGTTTAATGTTTATTTTCATCTCATTCTGAGTGTGCAAGCTCTCCCAAAAATGAAGCATTGATTCTTTATGGATCAGGTAAGAGATGAAAAATACAAATCTAAATTCACTCACTGATTTAAAGTGATTAATTCATCTGGTTTTGTGATGTTTCAGTAAGTGTCATCATTGCTTTATTAATAAATCTAGAATAACTTTTTCAGAGAGTGTAATATATCCATTTTTTTATAACTATTTTTTTACAACAAATACTTAATATGCAATTGTTATACAGATTAAATACTCTCCCCATTTATACTTGTTAACCTATGAGTGTTGTAAGGGAGTGAATTTTTTTCTGCACCTTAAATCAATTGATTCATTTTACTTCAGTAATACCTAGACCAACCTCACTACTAAAAATTGTACCCCTCATTACATACAATTGGAAAAAAAAAAAAGAGTAAATGCACTGGCTAAGGGCAGTGGTCTTGCCAGATGGGACCTGGGATGGTATTGGACCTGTAGGATGTTTTCTATGATCATGTGAATCTGTGTGACCATAATTCAAATCTCATTGTAAAATGAGACCTAGCCTTTTAGAAAAGAAATGTACTGGTAAAATGTGGTGGATGTCATCCAGAAAAAAAATGAAACTTTACAGTGTTACTTTTACAAGCACTTTAATAACTCCTACTGTGGAGGAGTAGGCTGGATATCCAGTGAATGTTTTTCATTGTATTAAAAACCCAGATATTTTTAATTGAAAGTGTAACTCTTTCAAGTGTGTATGTAATGATATTTAAGAGAATTAAATTATCTATTTGGACAAAGACAAACTTCTTTTTAAGTTTATTTTAGGATTGCATCAGCTTTCAGTTATGCAAAAGCTTTTTATATCTTGACCAGTGCTAATGATCTCATTCTCTTAACCTGATAATAATAATAATGGAATACCTTGATTAACTTGAATGGCAGCTCATATTTGATATGGTGGTTAAAATTAACCGCAGTGCAACAAGCTGCCACCCTATGCTTTGTCTTACCTTATACGACCAAATAACTAGAGTAAGATCATGGTCTAATTAAAAACAAACAAAAAAATTAATCAGAGAGTGTCTTAATAGGGCTGTGTATAATTTCTTTAGAAAGAAATCTGCCCTCCTTGTTTTGCAAAACACTTAAAAATAAGTGAGACCAATCCAATACAGACAACGTGGCCAAAAATACCATCAGTATTTTCACATCTCTCCACAGACCATATATAGCGCAGGCAAGAGAAGCATTGCTGCTTTCAAGGATATCAGAACTCTCCTGAGAGGGAAAAGACTGGACAAATTTTTCTCTAAAGGCAAATTTTAAAATGGGTACACTGAGATGTGGGTAACTCCTTTAAAGCAGATAAATAACTTTAGAATTCTTAGAGGTGCTTTTTCTTTGGCTGCCTTTAGCACAGTTTGACACAGCTGGGGAAAGGTTAGTGTGCTCTTACCAGTTCTTCAGGTCGACTGCTTGCTCTGACGTCTGTTCTCTCCTGTTTCACGCCCCAACCCAACCAAAACAAACAGGCAAGACTTGTCAGATTGGTAAGATACCTGCGTATGTTTCTGTATTTGCTGCAAGCTTTGGAATGCTGGAAATGTAAGTGTGTGAATATAAATTTTTACAGTTGAATAGGCAAGATACTATGAGAAGGTATTATTATCGCTAAGCTTCTTTTTAAAATGCCTTTCTGCACCTAAGTTTACTTTTTACCATCAGTTCACTGCAGGATGATGCCATTAAGAAGTGCAGACTCTTCAACAGCTTCTAGTAACTAGCAGAAGGAAACTTAACTGCATCATCAGCTATTTAACTGCCGTCTAAGTATCCTTATAGTGATAGGTAAGTCAGCATGTAATTACGAAAGACAAATATGATGGTACCCTTTTAGAGTATCTGAAAAACTTGCAGGAAAGTGTAAAAGGAGACTCTGATTTCTTTTGATGAAAGAGGAAATTTGTGAGATCTTAATGATAAACATGAGTTAATACAATTCTGAAGTGTGCGAAACTTGAGGCTACTAAAACTAGTGCAAGACTTGCAGAAATTCAGAATAGGTTCTTTTGAGTTCAGCACATCAAACACTGACTTCTCATCAAACAGTTTTCTATACACTGAGCTATCTACTTACACAGTTAGGGCTCCTACCTATCACTTAACCAAATGTTAGTGCTAATTCCGGCATCTCCTGTAGGTGGGAGCCCAACCAGTAGAAGAGGCTGAGTTGTTTTTCTGTTCTCTTCTAAAGTATGCTCTTAGCAAGCCAGTCTTTCAACAGACTATATATAAATTAAGCTGATGAGTCTCAGAAATGTACATATCACTCTGTTTATAGACCTTCAATGAATGCTAATTCATTGACAAAGTGTGAAAGTGTAACTTTTCAGCTAAAAAGACTAGGAGTCAGCTCATTCGTTTGGAATGTACAGTATGTGATTATATAACTTCCTGAACTGGTGACACCACTGATGACCAATCAAAAAAACTATAATTCTGACTATGATTTCTATGTAATATTCCAAATATCAAAGATGAGACTAAATATTTGGCTTGACATATTTATGGTAGAATTATAAACAAAAACTGCTTTGATGTTTCTGAATATGCCTCATTCAAGCAACTAAATGTACTGTAAAGTTTTGAAACTAAGTTCTGACTGCACTGGGCTTTCAACAGGAAAAGGTAGGAAATGGTTTAAAGAAGTAGCTATTCCCTAGATTCTGAGTACTTGAAAGCAATGACACGTTTTAGCTCAGTTGATGCAATGGACATATATTCCTCAGGATGTGGCCAGTAATAAATGGATGTTTTTCATAAGTAGCTAGTGTTTTAAAATAACACCAGTGCGGGTCAAGCTACAGCAAGTGATAACAAAATAAATTATTCAGTTAAGTTGGCCCTTCAGAAGCTTGGAATTTTACTGTAGACTCTGGCTTCCTTGAAAATTCCTTATGTTTATCACTAGATTTAACGCTACTGTCATTTAAACACTAGAGCTTTGCATTTGTTCAGACCACAGTAACAGATTTAGAGTTCCTTAGAAAGAAGGCATACAGTATCACTCAAATTTTATTTCCTCATTGTAGAATGCCTGTTGTAGTCCTAAAGACAAGAAACTAGCTCTGAATATTTTCCAGCTTTCAGTGGAAATGATGGAAAGGCAGCTAGGTGCTGTGTTCCCACAAGTTTCTGACTCTTAGCAGTGTTCTTAAAGCGTATACATTACTGCAGTGTAAATCTTCAACTTCACAAAGCAGGAGCTTATAGGCAGGCTTGGTCACTGGGGCCCTGTTGGTGGTACCAAGGGCACAATCGTGTTATTGGTAGAATATGAAAGACAAGAGATGGGATGGCTGTATCCACACTACATACTTTTTGTGCAGGGTCTGAAGCTAGCTGTTCCTCTTCAGGAAATGAGGGGCAAAGAGCCCCTCATGGTAGGAAATACAGTGACTTCTCTGGCTTTCCTATGAGTGCATCCAAGTGAAAAGATTTATCTCTTTCCAACATAATTTATCTTATTGTTTGATGTGAGATCTTTCTCCTGTCATTTATCTGCCCTAAGGGATAGGATATGGCTAATCCATAGACACCAAACTATTTTGATGTGGCTTTATCCATAACAATTTATGTGCTTCAGGGTAGTCATGATAATTCACTGCTGCAATTGTCTAGAGTATCCCCTGGCAAAGGCAGTTAACTCTCTTGTAAACTTGTTTTCAAATACTGCACAAGAGAGAAGTGCAAGTTCTCAGTTTTTTGAAAATTGTCTTGCATCAGTATGGAAGAGTAGGCCGAGTTTTATTTGGAGCCTGGGAATACACATACACCCACACAGTACTCCCTTGAAAGGTGTTAAATGTGCAGAATTAGCGTAACTGCTCAGTTCAGAGTTGTTATCAGTAATTCAATTGTAGCTGCTAATTACGACTAACAGTTTTTATCAAGAGCTATGAAAGTTCACACAGCTTCTCTTGTTGAACAGAGTTCACACTCACATTGCTCTAGGAACACAAATCCTGATACTTTATGAAAATATCTAGATCTTTGTATTTATTGTTTATACTTTCATCAGCTATGACTATCAGTGTAAATTCTGTGTCTATCACTTCACCTATTTCTGCTACTAGCTCTGATTAATAAAGGTATATAAAATGTAAAGGCAAATACAAAAAATGGGAGAAGAATCCTGAAAATCGTGACCTGTTCCACATAATTTTTTTTCACATGCTACCTTATCGTGACACACATACGTTCACCTGTTCACTTACCAAGTGCAGGTACTTTGGAAAATAAATGTATGTGAAGGAGTAAAAGAGTTTATTGTTTAAAACCTACTGATATGATTTCTGAATGCTCTACTGAGGTTTCTTGGCAATAATTTTATTATTAATAATTATTATAATTTATTATAATAATTTTATTATTATTCAGGAAATCAAATTACTAGAACTCAAGAAATTTAATGAAAAGTTTAGGAAAGCAAAAAGAAACCAAACCAAAAAGATCCCAAACCAAGTCTGTCTGATTATTTAACAAGGTGTACCCTTTAAATATTTTGCTGCTTAAAACTTTTATCTTCATAGGACTACTTAGTTAAATTAAGGACCTGATGACAATGCACAACTTTGGAATCTTGTTTTTTTATTTTCCCCTCAAATACCTGCCTAAATTCTAAATCTGAAAGAAGGAAGTCTTCATCTTTATACAGTGAACCTCTACCTCCCTCAGGCTCTTGGAAATTGCTTTTCTCATAGTGAAATAAAAATCGCCATACTATAACTTTGAATATTCTCTGTGCTGTGAATCATGCTTTTCAGATCCTTTCAGTAACAAAGGATTCTTTTTCTTTCAATAAAAATAATTGGTTCCACCTACATTTTCTTTGGGGACTCCGTGATTACTGTCAGAACAGAAACCTCAAGGTACACCTCAAATACTTTTTAAAAATAAACTCTATTCATAATTAGCTGAAAGTAAAGTTCCAGTGCAGAAGTAATGAAAAAAATTGGTTGTGAAATATGTTTTACATTGCAATCTACAAAACTATACTGAATGGATGAAAATGGAATTTTTTTTTTTTTGGTGTGTTGTAAGACTGACTCAGTGCCACTTCTTTTCTTGATACTACAAGTCTTAAAAGGAAATTGTCTGACATGAAAGTGTGTAAGCTGGCAACTGAGATTTGTCCTTATTCAAATCCCATGACTCATTCCATAGGCAATAAAATTTTCATTGTTCTTGAATTTATTTTTGTATATATTTGCATCCCTCATCATTTGTAGTATTAATTATGAAGTCTTACTTTTCCAGTTGTGTATTAAGTTATTCTTAGGGGAATACTAGGCGTTGAGGAACAGTTCAACTTCCACCACTATGTTTTTATTCTGACAGAGCCGTGGCCACTCTGCACCAAAAAGATTACATTTTTTTTTTTTTTAAAGGAGGGGAGTTTTTTACTTTTTCTGAATTCTTATAGCTTGTTTTGTATGGTTGTAACTAGATTTTTAAATTTGCAAATAAGTTCTGGACAAACTCAGAGAAATAACATAAGCTTACAGCCTTATGTGTCGGCATAACCATTCTGTAAAAGCACATCAATCAGATGATCTAGTCTGGTCTGGACCAGTTTGGTAGATTAGGATTTAGTAAGTGGGAAGAGAATAATAAATCTGAGTAGGAAATGTGCATCCTGAGTTCTAGACTGCTTTTTTCAAGAGTGGCTCTGGCTGTGGCCCTCCACCTCTGGGGCTTTCCTGGCCTAACAGTAAATGGCCTGGAACCATAAGGTTGTGGTTCAGGACCTAAAGTTGTGATACAGCTAAGGTACTGCTAACCTGGTAATTACCTGTGCCTTTGCAGTGAAAAAATGGCAGTGTGACAGAGTACTGTCGTGTGATTTGTTGCTGCCATTGACAGATGACTCAGTATTAGGGATTGGACCTGGCTGCCAATTTCAGGGTCAGCAGTTACTGTACAATGCCTTTCTCCTTCCCCCTTCTGGAATGCTGACAAAAGGTGGGCAAAATAAAGGTTTTGTGTTTTCTGTGTATGGATAAAGGACTCGTACAGGCTGGAGGTGGACAGATAGCATGCCCTATCTTTTTCTTCTATATCCTTGAATTTAGAGCCAGAACCTAGCAGTGTGAGGATTTGAACAGTGGAATTGGAACTAGGATTGCACCTTATAGTCGATTGTGCAAATGCAAGTTGGCTATGAGGTCCTAACTGGGAAATGGAATTCTGTTTCAGTTTGGACTGGTGCACTAGAAATACCAGTTCTGTCTCCTCACACATTTTCAAAACTCTGGGCTCTTGTTTCACTTAGAAGCTTGAACATTTCCTTGGTTTTGACCTTGACTAATGAAAAAAACCCCAGTTTGGTACTTGAACGTGTAATAGTGTATTCAGAGTTTCTCTGTTTAGAATATATGCCACTGGAGAAGGAGAAAGTGATAAGCCATTAAGTTTTCTGATAATTCATTTAAAAGGAGGAATATATTTGGAATTCTTCTTCACACCAAAATGCAATACGATTTCTCCTGTCTGTTCCTGACTATTTGCTTTAGTCATGTTGAATATAAAGTCAAGTTTATTGACTGTACATCAAAGTTTTCAAGTGGGAAGTTAAAATTCAAAAAGCTGCTACTGGAAGCAGTGATGGGTTTAGAGGAAAGCAGCTGAGGCAAATTGATTAAGGCCTTGACCAGGACTAAAGGAGGTGATAGTGCAAATCATGTATCTCACCATGTGGACTGATGGATGAACCTGAGGTTGGCACTGCTATGATGTCAGATCACAGGGAATGTCTGGGAAGCTGGGCAGAAAAATGGCAAAAAACGCAGGAAGGTGAGATTTCTTGATGTTGCAGCCATTGCCTCATAAGACGATTTTGGGCAAATTGCTTGTCTATGCTTGCTTACCTACCTCAAAAGTGGCAGTATTTTTGTCTTTGAAGAGCTTCTTCATTGTTCTAACATAATTCGGATTTTTTTCAGCTTCAGGTATTTTGACGTTACTGGAAATCTTTAGCTCTAGAAAAGTTGAGCTGTTTTAATACTAGCTAGCTAGACACAAAAAAGGTTGAATGAGTGTTAAAACTGAGTCCCAGACACTGATAACTATAAGTAGGTTGTAGATACATAGATTTTCACATCTAGTGAGACCCTTGCATAGGATTGGTAAATTGAGTATTACTAAGATCTGCCTGGCTCTGATGAATTGCATGAATAACAGCTGGCTTTACAATTTCAGAGATGTTATAGAAACCTTGCACCTTCATCGTGATTGTCGTCTCTCAATTTCAAGTCAGGTTTTTCTGTTAATTTTTGGCACTGAGACGTCTTTCTATTCCTAAATAAGAGATCAGCTATTCAGAAAGGGTGCCAGGATTGTCATATCTCTTGTCTTGTTTTGTCACTCTGTGAGGAGAGAAGACATAATAACCTCCTCCTTGTCCGGATACCTTCAGTAGAAACCAGATGGAAAACATGACATTTGCAATGAGTTATGGGTAAAGTTATAGGCCTGTCACAAATCAGTAGTGTTATGCTGGGCCACTGTCCTGCAGTCAGCCAGAAAGATTTGTTAACCTTTCTGCTTTTAAACTTTAATTAAAGTGTTGTTACACTGGAATTAAAAGTAGTTGCTCTACCTGATAAGCATGTGACTGCTGTGGCTTACACTAAGCAAAGTGCTGTTAGCTAAAAGCGGTCAGTTATAAATCAAAAGCAGGATAGGGTTTTTTTAGTTTGTTTGTTGCAGTTATTGGCATTTGTGCTTCAAAATTATTTTTGATTGATTCATAAATATCCGTATGTCTCTGCTGAGGAGAACTAAGAAAAGTTTTGGTGTTTCCCTTTGGGAGTGTCATGATGCAAACTACTGCTTACTAACTTCTGCAATACCAGGAGCCAGAGTCCAGTGTGCTTTGTGAAGCTTGAACAGCACAATTCTGCAGTGTACTTGGGCTAGAAAGGAAGGAAAGCTGACAACTGTTATGTGCCAGGACTACTTGTCTGCATAATTACTTTTCTCCCTCTTTCGCTAGTCTAAAGTGTTTCTAATCAAAACTACCATTATCTGGAGAGCCCAAGCAATCGGTTTCTTTCCCTAACAAAATTCATTTAAAGGAACATGATCCTGAAACATCTGAGGAAATCAGAAATTTTCCCCAGAACTGCTGCTTTGGCATGAAACTTTTGTAGTATTACTTAAAGAATTTCAGAGAATGGAAATGCCCAGGTGAGTGTTATAATCCCCTGGACATAGCGTTCCTCAGCACCAAGAAGAGTGGTGCTGTCAGGATTCTCCACTGCAATCCCTCAGTATTGTTTGAGTACTGAATGTATGTACATGTAGGCAAAAGCTGGAGCTGATGGCATTTAAACTGGCTGCTGCAGAACTGCCTAACACAACTGCAAATGAACTATTTATACTCCAAAAAAATTAAGTTTAACCTTCATAACTGACTGGTAATCACTGCAAAGCAAGGGCGTTTTGCTATCATAATGTATATATCTAAAATTGCATGCAGTGAAGCCTCAATTTATTACACTCTTTCATTTAGGAATTTTGTTTGAAAAAGCTAACTTGTTAAGTAGGAGTACATGGGCATATGGATTTCTTCCATTATCACAGTTCTGAGTTTAAAATTTAAGGCAAAGCTACTTGCAATTGAGCTGCCTCATCCCTGTAAACTCCACTTTCTGAAAAGCCAGTAAGAGGATCTGAGAGGTGGAATTTTCATTTCACTTAATGCACAGTAAACTTCTCAAGGGACATACTAAATAACAAACAACTTCTTTTCTTGGCACACTCAGTATCCTGGTAACAAATCAGTTATCATACAATATGTATCAGATCTCTGGTTGGATTTTTCAGCAACAATAATAATTATTATATGGTATGATAATTTTCATCATTTAGAAGGGTATGTCGTGAGACTCTGAGACAAAATTCACTAACTTTTGAGGTAATATATATTTTTAAACTACCCAATCTATTCTTTATTTTCCATATATCTTGACATAGCTGTCTGTCTTACACCTTTCATGTGCAGTTTTTGTTTAAAATGGTGTTTAGTGTATCAAATAAATTAAGTTACATGTCCTGTAGAAACTGAAGACTTTCTGAGGGAGTTCAAAACTGAGTTGGAATTTTGTGATATAGTTGTTCTTTTTAGCTCTCCAAATGCAGAGAAGCTCATACTGCCAAGTCACCTATTAAGTGCTTAAACAGTAGCCTTTATCGACATTTTCTCAGCATTGCAGATATCTAGCATTACACTATCTAATGCCTTACAATTTACCTATTTTAAAAAGACATCTGCTGTGCTGTGTGGTTGAACGTTGCCAAGTTTGATTGCTAGCCAAGGCCTGTTTGCCCTTTAGTCACTGACAAATTCGTGACTGTGTTCCAGAGATGTGACAGATAATCAGCTGCCTCACAGTGTTGGTAAAAGGTAACCCTGACCTTTCTTACAAATAATTAGTGTCAATTATACTCCCTACCTACATCCTTTTCACGACTGTGGTGGAAAAAAATCAGGCTTTTCCTTATTTTGTTCTAATAACAAAAGTAAAATCTAACAATCCAGTGCCAGAATTTTCTGCATAATTTGAATATTGAAATGTATCAGTCTGGGAAACTACTGTAGATTTTGTTTGCTTAGGTATTCTACCTCTTGTATGGATGTTAGGATACTGATTTCTAAAAAGATAAGATACTTGAAAGAAATTTCAGATGAGGAACAAATCAACTGAAGTGGTCTTGGGTAGATGTTGACTTTACCTGTTGATTATTGGCAGAACACTTGAAAATTACTATTACACCAAACCAAGTATTTGAAAATAGTACACTGAACTCATTTTATTTCACAGACAGTAACGGCATAGCTCTGAAGATCCCAGGAGTGTTGTTAGCACCCTTCAGAAACTTTGCGTCAGACTGATCTTTCCATGACGTTTCTTTTTTATGATAAGCAAGAATGTCTTTGCGATCCTACTCCTGAAAAGTCAGTTACAAAGGGCAGAAGTCTGGCGCTTGTGATTTTGAATTCCTTTGGTTCATGTCCCTAGGCATGTGTGAGGATGAAAATGCATACAGCTGTGCTACGTGGCTAATTAGCTTGAAATTGGATTTTGCCTCCCAAGTAACTTTTATGTGGTTGAAAATTCTGAAGTTGTACTATATATCAGATGTAGCCTGATGTAGTATAGAAATATACAGTTCATAAGGCTTTTCTGCCATTGGTGCAAAGCCATTTATTGAGCATGGACAGCACTTAAATTACAAGTTCATGTTATTTCATTTCTCAGAAATGGTGGTAAATGGAAAAATTGTATGCAGGGGTTTACTCTCTCAGGGGTCTTACGCCTTTCATTTAGTACTTACTGTGAAAGAGACCAATTAAGGCCTTGATCCAGCAGAATTATAGTTCCACTTTCTATTACCAAGCATTTGTCCACTACTAAATATTATTTCTAGTACTGACATTGTCTTCCTTTGTCTTTCCTAAGCTCAAAAATATAAATTCTCTTCTTTGACTGTATTTTTTTATGGAAAGGGTAATTATATCAACTCCATCAACTGCATGGGCAAGAAGCTATAAAAGCATAAGCATTGCAAAACAATTGAGTTATCTGATTCAGCTTAGTGCAGTGCATGCTCCTTCTTATCTACTTTATCCTGTCTTTCCTTGGAGTCACATAGGTCATTTATTCTGACCAATGAGGGAAATAACATTGGACATTACTTTTGACAGTGAGTGGTGAGTGCCCAAGGCACAACTGCATTAACTGGTAGTGTAGTGTGCATCTTGGATTTAGCCTGCTAAAGAGATGGAAGACAGGCTGTCAAGTACCAGGAGTGTTTCACTGTGCTGTTTTTACTCTTTCACTCTTATTTTGTTAGTAGGGTAGTTTCATTGGATCTTGACTCCCTTAAAAAGTGATACTTCTTGTTATAAACTGTGTAAATTCATCAGTCCAAATCTCAGATCATCAGTGGGTGGGCAATATCTGCTTTTAATCTGTATGTGGTGCTGTCCTTTAAAATCCTCATCTGTTTTTTCCCTGCTTTCAAGTATATTAGTTGCTATGGAAACAACATCAGTGTTGTGAGCTTCTAAATCTTGCATACATTTGAGTTGTCTTGTTTTCTTTCCTCTTGTTTATATACACTGGTTCTTTTCCTCCCACACTATATCTGCAGCTTATTTCAGAAAGTGATGCCAAGCAAACTCTCCACATTTCTATGATAAACTCTTAACGTAAGTGAGGTACCTGATGGAAAACTGGCAGCAGACATTTTAAAAGAATCATGCTTCATAATTTTATACCTATTGCTTGAACACTATTCAAGATCAAAACTTAAGACAGAGTTGAAAGTCACTTCAGGCCAAAAGGAAGTGAATGTTAAATTAAGTTTAAGAAGCCAAACCATGGCTTAAACTAGAAGGCAATTGTAATCTAGAAGTACTGTACCAGAAAAGCTGATTCACTTCCTAGAATAAAGGATATATCTGGCAGGTGGTCTGCAAAAGTTCCTAATGTGTTATGTTATACTCTAGAGAAAATAAATAAGCTACCAAAAAAGTACAAACTGTTAACCCATAAGTGGAGGTAGATGCTGCTGTTTGTTTAAGCAATTCTGGAATGCTTTGGCATTGTTTCACTTCCTAGCACAAAAGAAGAAATGACCTCTTCATGAAAAGAATGCTGTGGATAAGCTGGTTGGTACCTTATCAACTCTGCTATTGTAGTTATGCCAGCCAGACATGTCAGTGTGACTTAGACATACCCTGCTATGGTATTTATACTTTGTCAGAAGTGTTTTGAGATAGATTTGTGACCTCATCTGGCATAGAGAGATGCTGCCAAGTTCTCAGAACTGATAAAAATTAAGTCCATTTTCCAAGCTTATTTAAAACTTCCTGTCTTCAAAGAACTTAGAAAAATACGGTGGTTTGCTACCTTTATCGTACTTATTTGCTGCTGATGTTCGCATTGATCTGCTCTTCCCCAATCTTATTGCTTCTAACAAATGATGATCTGAAATACCATAGCCACTGATATTTCTTTCAGATACTTTTGAACTTAGGTTTTAAACAGTAATTTTTCCAGGGGGATTGTGAAGATAAGAAAATGCTGCATTTGAGGTGTGGGGATTCTAACTGTAATGAAGGGCAGATCTTTAAATGTTCTCTGGTTACCTCTGAGGAGAGTCAGAGACAGGACTAGCCCAACATGCTCTCTATCACTTAATATGCCAATCTAATCAGGCAAGAACAACTCTTTTGAGATGAGAGCCACAAGTATGGTCATGTCTAGGGAAGTGTTCTCTATTTTTAGTAAGCTGATTCTCAGCATTGTGCAATGTTGAAAGTAATGGGTGGGGGAGCTGGAAAGAGATCATTTGGGGTTGATTTTGTCACTTAATTTCTTCTTTGTTTTTCCTACGCCAGATTGAAAAAAATTAGATTGGTCAGAGGTATATTAAAAAGCATACTTATTGTTTGCTGGGTAGCAGTGCAAGGGGTAAAAAAATACAATAAAATAGACATGGCTGAAATAGATTGAGGCTATAGGGAAAAAGGAGTATAGATAGGGACAAACAAATCTTTTTTTTAAAAAAAAGAGCAACAACCCCCATCCTAATTATTAGCAATGGCTCAGCTATCTCTAGACAGTTCAAGTTGTACAGAAATAAAACAGTTTGAATTGATTCTTGTTGGTTTGGGTCTTTGTGCCAAGCAGGCCTGAGGTAGGATTCATGAGGAGGTCTAGGTCAGTTGTGAAAGTCTCTTGCAAAGTATTTGCAAGAACTGTAGGCAGCATATGAAAATCAATGTTCCTGCCCCATTTTCCCACCAACAAACTCTTCTTTTTCCATTTCTCACAACTGATATTGTATAAATGTAGTGATTAGATGTTAAGAATTGTTTCTCAAAATGGAGAAGAGGAATGCATATCCTAATTACTAGATTATGAAAGAGCAGTCCATTAAAGTAGTTATAATAAGGAGTGTGAGATGAAGGGGTGTGAAGCAAGCTTTTGAAATGAAGGGACAGCAAATTGGGAATACAAGGGCCTGAGGCTTTCTGGAAGCTGCTCTCAAGGAGTTACAAAGCTGAAGCAGTGATTTAAGGAAGAGGAAGTGATGCCAGTGGAGAAGGTGCAGTTCAGCAAGACAGTGGCAATAGTCCAGGGATGTGGCTTTAGGTTTTAGGTAAGGAGAAGCTGATGAAGGATAACGATAGAGGAGGAGGTAAAAGTTTCAGATTTATGTATTATAAATGGAGGAAAGAGGAGGTTTGGAGACTGACAGCTTATCTTCCTAAATATCTAAAAGTGATGTTTGAGAAATACTCACAAATTTGCAGCATAGAGGAGTTGGCTGTTGGTGTCTAAGCAGGGGGAATAACCTCTGTCCTGGATATTTGTTTATTTGCTTCCTCTATAAATTGCAATATGTGAGGAACCTCTCATAGAGAAGTTAATAAAATTTTCACTTAAGAATTCTGTTTGCCTTCCTCTTGTGGAAAAGATGGGAAAACAGTTCCTTTTCATTATGTAGCTATCAATCTTAACTTTTTACTTTTATACACAAGTGTAGAACATGCAATAAGACTTCATAATGTATGCTGCCAAGTTTGATTTTCCAATAAATTGGGAAGCAAAAATTTTCTAGCAGTGTTAGCAATTCAGGCCTCTGTGCATTTTAACAGAGACATTGTTGCTGAGGCTGCTATTTGATGTTCCCAGGAACTCAGGCTTGTAGGGATCTCCAGTTCATAATGGAGACAAAATGGGGTTTTTTGGGTTCTGGAAACTAGGTGGCCTGGGGTGTCCTTCAGAACTTAATCTGAACTCTTGCTTAGGGCTATGAATTAATGTAGTTATTTAATGGAACTGTCAGCACATGACACAATCAGGACTGGAAAACTTTCAAGTACAAATTGACCAGATAATCTATTAATTGTCTTCACAATATCCTTGGCATTCTCTGAAAGCACCGTGCATTTCAGTAGCAGTTGCTCTTTGTTTGTTTTGCTTTAGGTCACAGTTGACCTCTTGGTGCTATTTCCAAAATTCTGAGGATAACTTTAAGACACTTCCTTTCTGTGTGTTAGTTTTGTTTTGAAGGTTGGCTATTTTCTCCTAAAACTGCACACTTAAGCATTCATTTTTGGGAGGACCTTGAATATTATGTCTTTTTGAGCTCATATTCACCTTTCTTCTCTCAAATACTATCCTGAAGATCTGAAAACGGAACATTTACCCATACTATAGTTCTCCTGATTTAAAATCTGCTCAATACATCATAAAATTTGAGTTATTTTATTGGGACAAGTGAAAACAAAGTTATATATGTGTAATAGTGTATATATATGCATAACTTTTAAACTTATATAATATGTTAAATAATCCAATTTCATAGCCAAGCAAACAGAAAAGAAAAATAATGAGTCTATTTCAGATTCTATTTCATCTTACTTAAAATGCCGCAGAAACTAATCCAAAACTGTATGTCCAAACAGCTGAAAAGCAGCTTAATTTAATTTTTGTAATATTTTGTATTTGAAATTAGGTGGTTATACCTTCACTGTTGCCTTTTTACTAAATTATATTGGAAAGTAAAATAGTAAACGTAGGATAGGAAATAGTGTGGAAATTGCTCCAGGAATTCAGAAGCATCTTTTACCCTGGTGTAAAACATGAGACATCTAGTCTTATTAGGTTAAGACTCTTTCATCTCTAATAAATTACAAAAGGGCTTCAGGGTTTCCTTTTAAAATTTTTAAATATTTGTTTTTAAGAAAATCAAAGTTACTTCTCTCTTCTCTTCTATCCTATTTTATGGCGGTACTACATATGATGAGGAATGTGTCTCAAAGGGCAACTGTGAATAAAAGAATATACTTCCTGTGATAAGAATTTCCCAAATACACTCTAGAAAATATTTCTGCAATGCTCTTGTGATTGTTTTATTTAAATGTATGACACACCTTAAACACTTAAATAAACTCCCTGCTCTATTCAATCTAGATAGAATTCTCTGTCAGCATCTTTGCCAAGTATCTGAATGAATCAGCACAGAAAATTGATCAGAGCTGTTATTGGTGAGAACCTGAAAATACAAAGCCAGTAACTAGAGTTGAGCTCAGTGTTCAATAGCTGGAGGAGCTACAAACAAGTTTGACCCTGGATAAAATTAACTCTTTATGTCCAAATTGCGGTTCACTCTTCTACAGGTTGTGTGTCAGGCAGTTAATTATAGTAATGTCTTGGGAATTGGATATCGGAGCTTTTTTTCATAGGCTTGTCATCACCCGGAACCTTGGAAAAACAATGTTAACTAGTCTGTACTTCAGCACACCCACCTACAAGTATTCATTGTGTTTATCTACTGCTTTGCATTTAAGCAAGTCGACCAAACAATATTTAAAAAAAAAAAATCAGTCTTTTAAAATTTGAGACCTTTGATAGATGATGATTTCTTTATGATTAGAACAGTCCAATTTGCCTTCATAAGTGTTTTTCATTTCAAGATATCATCAAGTGATTACAGAAATTGAATGAGGGTCAGAAAGATCTCTAATTGTTGATGATATTCAGGATAGCTGAACACTAGTGTTTTCTGACTTGGATTGTTAATATAGGTTGGAATAATTGAAATGCAATGCAATAAAAATGCTGATTTTAATATAGTAATTGCTTCTTAACTTCGGATCTGCTCTTTTGACATTTCCTGTCCAAGGGTGACAATGCCCTTTAATATTTGTTATAGTTCATGCTTTTAAAACAGTGTTAGAATGCAAATTAATTAGTCATAAACAATGAATTTTAATGAATTATATGCAAATCACAGTTCTTGAGTTGATTTAAGAATTAACATTGCCTTAATGGAGGTATATGTTTTATGTTGTAGGGAGCTGGTTTGAGACAGCTGGAAACCAGCTTGTGAAGGAAAATAGCAGGACAGGCTAAACTACAGTGGTGAATGATATGCTGATACAAGTATTGTAGATAAGGCTGAGAATAATGCTTGTTATTTCTGTCTCAAAACTGAAGACTGTTAGCAATGTTCTGGTGAAGAATTGGTGAATACTAGTTTTCTTTCAGCTCTGATTGTTCTGATATGAGCAACTGTCCTCCAGGTACTACAAGTGAGATCAGCAAGCTCATTTGAATTAACATGGGAGTAGGATTTGAGCAAAGATACCAAATGACGTGTTCTATTTTCGGCTCTGTTCTAACACAGCAGGCAAGTGGTTATCTTGAAGCACTTGAATACTCATTGTAGGGTCAGTATGACTCTATGCCTTGCACTTAAATTTTTAGGTAGGGGAGCATGCTAGCAGCCACTATTTCAGCTGCCTGGTTCTGGAGCTTTGCTAGAAACACAGACATACCAGTGTAACTGAGCCTTGGGGGACTACCAGAGGTTATTCAGTCTCACAGCTTCATTGTGGGTCCAGTTCAAATCCTTTGATGCTATGATTTTAGTGGGTTTTGCCAGGAGAAATTTTATGCCTGTACAGAGCATGCATCAGAAACTGTTTCTAAGACTTCTGTGGAGCTTTTAGGTAACCTCAGGTTAGCTTTTCACAATTTGTGCTTTAACTGTTTGCTGAATTGGAGCCATAATCTGCACTCAGGTTAAGCCTCTTCTAATTTCTGCCTAATCACTTATGAAACTACAGAGAAAGAAAGGTAGCATGTACACGTATATTGTTAAGTCCTATGAGACACTGCAGGAAAAAGCTTCATCACCCTTTTCTGGAGAGAAATGTGCCTGCATTACAGACAGAGTTCTAGATCCCTAAATATTGAATTATTAACTTGTAATCTTAAAACAGGTTTTTATTTTTAAAAAAATTAAAAAGCATTTTTATGAATATACTTCCACTATACTTTCAGATGCCTGCATATGTATAGGTACAGAGATATGGACAAACATCCTGAAATCTTTCCAAGCTGTAACATACTGTTTTAAAATGCATGGCCTCTATGTTTCCAAAAGCTGCTTTAGCCTGCCTGTGGAGAGTATTGTGATAGTAACCACACTTAGTGCAATAAAGTAATAGAAAACCTGTTTGTGTCTTCCCTTACTGAGAGCACCTTTTTTTTTTTTAAGTCAGTGACTGTATCAATGCATTAAAAAGAAAGAGACTGGATGTGTAGTCTGTTTCATGTTGCTTATTAACAAAAAAAGTTAGTGAACCAATCATGGTGAAATGGTATTCTTGTAATGCAGGCTGGTTTTGTTTTAATACTTAGTATGTAAATAATTACATCAGTAGTTTAATGTTTTCCAGGCAAAAGCTTCAGAATTGAGTTGCCAAATCAGCAGACATCCCTTTTTGATCATAAGGTACTGTTGAACAGTAGTCATGGCACCAAAAGAGTCTGTTTGAGTCATGGGAGCTAGGAGTACTGTCACCTGATGCCAGCACAGACTCAGCCCCAGATGCAGTTTGAGAGATGTGGACATCCACCCATCCTTTTTAAGAAGGCTAAGAGACAAAGAAACAAGACTAAACTAGCATTACTGTTGAAGAACCTGTTTAAATATACTGGAATGTTTCAGCTCCAACACCTCAGAAATCTAAACAGAATTTACCTACTCGTTTCCTTGTGAGCCCCTCCCAGGTCACTTTCAGAGAGCTCAATGCTCACTTTCAGAGAAACTAGCACTTAGACAAGGAAAAGAGGGTAAAGATGCTGAGGGAAGAAATGTGTAAAATCCACCCAAGCAGACCTTAGTTCTCTGCCCAGGACTCCACTGTGACACCGCTGCCCTTGGATCTTGAGAGCAGTAAATTCACTTGGAGTGGTGGAGCAGCAGAGCTTTGCCTCCAAGTTGTATTCAGAGGTAAAAAATCTGCTGTAGCCCTAGAAAAGTATACTGAACAAGGAAATGCAATTATTTCATATATGTGCTAAGTCAATCCCTGCTAACAACTAGAAAGTTCTGACCAATACTCAGAACTCGTGTATGAAATGCAGTATGCTTGCTTAGATACATTTAATGCTTCTAAATGACTTTCTGAGAACTTTAGGTTGATGGGTGCTGCCTGTGCTCTCTAGCTTTTATTTCTGACTCTTTAGGCAGCTGACGTACGAGTTAATGACAGGTCTTGAAGAGTGAAAATTTTTATAAGCAGTTTTAAATTGTTCACAAATGTCTTCTTTTCTTCCTACTTCTAACTGAAATGAAAAAAAAATTTATTCTAAATAGGATAAAATTGGTTTACATGGACATTGCAATGTACAAGCTTTGAAAGTCGTCTAACAAGCAGCAACCTTTAACCCTTTAAGATCAATCAATGTGTTTATGAACACTAGGAATTGTGATGATGTCAGGGGTTAGCTTATTGTGAATGAGTGGGGACTTAGGCTTTATTGGTGGAAAATTAGCTGACTGTTGTATAATGGTTATCCCTAATGGTTATCTCCTAAGTAAGGACGATTATTTACCCTGAGTGGTTACACAGTGCCCTGTCAATTTTGGCGCTTCAGTTTGGTGCATCAGAGGCGCTTCCCTGACCGCGTTCACACGGTAATTTGCAGCCCCCGGGCCCGGGTCGCTCTCAGCGCTGCCTCATCCCCGCTCCGTGCGGGGGGCTCGGGGAGCGCGGGCGCTCCGCGGGCGCGGAGCCGGAGCCGCCGGGGCGGGCCGGGCCGGGCCGGGCCACTGTTGGCTGTTGCCATGGCTCCGGCAAGCCGGGGGAGCCCAATGAGCGCTCTGCGGCGGTGCCGAGGGGACCAGCCATTTTGCTTATGGAAAACAATGTGACATATTATGCTGTGCTGTACCGGGGAATAAACAAAAATCCCGTCGGGGGACGCAGAAGAAACGGGCATATTAGTGAGTAATTCCGGCGGCAGAGCGGGCTCGCGAGCTGCCATTTTGACAGGCTGGCGGCTG
>VZTE01004036.1:620682-758253 GCA_013397775.1 Eulacestoma nigropectus | reverse complement strand
CCCGCCGCTGATCGGGGGAGGTGGAATGCGGGGCGATAATGCTGCATATCTGCTGTCAGGCAGCGGAGCGGGGGCTTGTGTGAAGGCAGGGTTCCTCCGCAGTGCTGTCTCGGCTGCTCGCTAGCCGCCGCTCGGAGCGGAGCCGGAGATCCAGGGGAAGGATCCAGGGGAAGGGAGTCGCCCCTGCTGCTGGCGCTCGGAGCGCGGCTGGCGCCGGGGCGCGGGCGCTGCCAGGAGCAGGTGTGCGGCTCGGCCCGGCCCGGCGCCGCTGCGGCTCCCGGGCTGCTCCCGCCGGCCCGGCGGGCGAGCTGCTGCCGCTGGACTCCGCCGCAAAAGGGAGCCGCTGTGCGCCTCGGCTGCTGCGGGAGAGGTACCTGGGCACGGGCTGGCGCGGGTCTGTGGCACAGCTGAGCACAAGTTCGTGCGAGAAACAAGCTTCTCTGGGTGTCTGTGCTTTGGAAGGTTGCTTTGGTCGGTGGCTGGTTTAGAGTGCCTGCTGAATTCATTGATCTGACTGCGTCGCCCTTAAACATTTCAATGTGGTGTTCCATATGGTTGCTGATTCAGAAGGATGCTTCCAATAGATGATAAATTTTTTAGTAGGTAATTCTACTGAAAGGCAAGGATTATTTTTTTGTTTGGATTGTCACTGTGTTTTTTATTATCAGGATAGCGTGGGTGAAAGAAAATATTATAGAACTCGCCAGCATGTTTGAAAAGCCTTACATCACTGAGTACATCACTAGTGGATTCCATGCATTGTGTTCAGTCTCAGTGTTAGATTTAAATTGTCCAACTGCTGCTCTGTAGTATGTAGGTCATAATAAAAAGCAGCTTTTTCACCAGCTTTAAATGGACTGCATGCCCCAGTGCTGTGGTTGATTAGTTTGTGGTACTTGTGCTGTTAAGGGTAGTGGTATTAAAGCCAGCTCACACCTCCTTTTTAAAGATATCGCACGTTCCGTGCTAGACAGAGCACAACACACCCATTGTGTCCCTCCGTTTGGCGTTCAATAAAAGGAAGGAAACGAGCACTCCACATGGAGCACGAGCACATTAATAGCACAAGACGGTTAAACTTCTGTTGAACAATCCCAGTGATTCTGAGATAATCTACTGAAGGTAGAGACAATAAAAACACTTAGACATATATAAGGGACTAATTGGAATGGGAGAGGTCTTCTAATAGGGACTATGTGTTAATGCTGTAGATTTTCAATGCGAAGTGAATTGTTCTCAATAGTTATTAATCACAACACATCTGCTGTAGTTAAACCTAGGTCAATAAAACCTCAATCCCTCAGGACAGATAACGTTTCTATTAAAAGTAGCATTTTCCAAACTACCAACCGTATTCTTATGCATTAACACAATTTCTGAATTAGCTTATAATGAAATGCATTAAATTATTCTGAGAACCGATCCAAATATTCTGATTCACTTTGCATCTATAGAAAATGAGATGATATTTTGGTCTTAGGTCTTCTTTAATAATTATGTGGATTTAAATCCCACTGAGATGAGCCATTTGTTTGGACAGTTGAATGGGCATGAAATCAAGAATTTGAGGTCTGGTATCTTTATAGTTAAATTAACCAGCACTCTGTAACTAGGAGCCAAATTCCAATGTGTTGTTTCTGTATATATCCTGCAAAGGCATTTGAACAAGCATGTTCAGCAACTATCCCCCAAATGAGACGTTGCATTTGGAAACAGCGGTGTATGATTGAATTGCTGCTATGTGTTCTCCCCATTAGAAAAGCTCCATCTTACTTGAACCATTTCAGGATTTTGTTTTTTGGTGAATGCACACACCAACTTCTTTCTCTATGCCTCTGTGTAGGGGTCACACAGTAGGTGGTTTAGAGAACTGCCTTCATCTGTAATTTCAAAAGTGGAATGTGCCTTTACAGTGTGGTGCTGCAGGAATATTTATGATTGAGTGTGTAATGATGGAAATTGTAAACAAGCAGAGCTAGTATGTAAGATGTTGGTAAGTCTATAACAAAGAGGGAGCTTTTGTTACAACAGTGAGAAACATGGATATAGCAGTGTACAAAAAGTGAAGGATCTGGCAGTTCAAGGTGGATTGATTCTCACTGTGGGTTCTTCTCACTATGAAGAATTTATGGTGTAAGGAAAACAAGTGAAGACTAGCAATGACTAATCACTAAACAGTGTGCACCCATTAGGTGCTGATAGATGCATCTTGTTCGTCAGTATTATTTACACCAATATTCTGTGCTCTTTCCATTCTGCTTCTCTTCTTTTGTTATTTTTCTCATACTGATTCCCAGCTTCCCTCTGCTTCCTTACTGTCTCTTTGGCAACATCTGATCCCATCAGAGCTATTTGTAAATCAAATCGGTGACTGTCAGGAATGGTCATGGAGGTGCTGCAATAGAATCTGATGTGGAGGAAGAATTTAAATGAGTTAGAGGTAAGAAACAGCAACCAAGTAATGAGCGTATCCAGTGCGAACTAATTCCACATGATGTAAGTTTTAAAGGCCTAGAACTGGGTCACTGATGTAGAAATCAAATGGGCATGCATGGAGAGGGACATTTTTCATCTCATGACGAATTGAAGTGTACTTACAAACAGAAGGTTTACCAGAAGACCTTGACAATAATATGACATAGGACAAATTGTAAAGTTTTCTATTTGAAATGGTAGTGTCAAGTTCTAGTTGAGGTCTAGAAGTTTTTCAGGTTTCAGTGGAGCCATGGTTTTTATTGAGAGGTGATTATGCATTATTTGAAAGCCTCTAGGTTATCCAAAGTCAGGCTCTCTTGTGGTCAGCAGAGATGTAAATAACATCAGCTGTCATGCTTTAACATTACAGTCGCTTCAAACATTTTTTTAGACAGATGACATTAGAAGGTGATTCTGGGTCCATGTGTAGCTCTTAAACAGAGTACCAACTAAGCAAAAGCAGGCAGATGAATCCTAAAATGCAGTTTTATAGTAGCAGGTGCAAATAGTAATAGAAATAAGAGACCAGGATGACCGAGGGAGGTAAAATCAAGTGGTGTAGCAGCTTATTTGGTATGCTGTTTGTTTAAAATAATCAGGTTTGAGCCAACAGTGATAAGCATCAACCAATCATGGGGTGTGTGGATCTTGGTAACCTTATAAGAGCTGGTGTGGCAATGTTATCTACTCTCAGCCTATGGACTCTTCTCGGTGTTCTTACATACATGACCAGCCTGTGAGCAGCAATGCCGATGGGATGTGCCCAGGGCACAGGTATCGAGTTAGGGTACGTTGTGTGATGTTACACTGTGGAATGGCTGAATGTCACTTCTGTACCAGAAGGATCAGGTATTGAATACAACACATCAATTATGTGATTGTGCCTGGAGTGCACAACCTCCATCAGATGTGACCTTGGAATGGTATTTCTGCTCCAGTGAGGCTGTCTGCACAAAAATAGAAATAAAAATTGTCAATTTCTGCTCATTTGGGAACTAGAACTGTATAAATGTGTACTTTGTTATTGTGTCCCACTGCTCTGATACCAGTCCTTTTTTCATGTCATTATTTCCTATCGGATTAAGCACATTAGTGTTACCAGTCTGAATTTCTTTTCTTTACTGTTGTATGTAGTGTGTAGCTTCCTATTTAAGAGAAGACTGTGCCGTCGATGCTCTGTGTTCATTTTTATTCAAATAGTATGGTGTCTTTTCATGAAAGTGTTTTGACAAAAGCTGACCTTTCTGAAATTGTGAAGCTTCTTAACATTTAAAAGCTAAAACAAAAGTGAAAAAGACTTTCAGAGGCACTGATGTAATGGAAAACTTCATATATGGGAGGGAAAAGGAAGAGAAGTAAGTACTTAAAAAAGCAGCATGTATCTTTGAGTAAAGGCATGCTGGATGACCACATTTTAGGTCTACTCCTGCTTTCAGTGTTTTTGAGGGATATAATGTATTTTTCTGTTCAGATGTATTGTTCAATAACAGTGATACATCATAGCTAATGCTGCTGTAAAGTAGGAAATTCCAAAGGTGGACCCTTCTGTTATTTCTAACTTCTTTCCCTAAATAGACTGATTTTTTGGTCTTTCTGTACTGAATACAGATAGTGTTCTGACTCATCCACCCTTAAAAACCTCACCAACCACCATCAGGGGGTTGAACAGCACAGATGTGGTTCTGTGTTCTTAAGTAACCTGAGTAACATAGTGCAGTTTTGAAGAGGTGGTGCTGAAGGTCCTGAGTTTCAAAGAATAGTGGGAAAAACACAGTAACAGGAAAAGCAAACATTCTTCTTCTCAATCATTACTATGATTAAGCTATGCACTAAACATTTTCATTAGCCTTTTCATAAAATAGCTGTTAAATAATGCTGAGAGATAGCATAGTGAGAGGTTTACTTATTTTAAGGGTACTTGTCTTGCATTTTATGTACCAGTATTAAAGCAGTGTACATCTGAATTGTTTGATGGGTACCTAAAGCTATCCTTAGTTTAGCAACAGTGGCTGATCAACTAAATTTGTCCACAAGCATAGTGGCTTTGGTTTTTTGCTTCTTCAGGACCCAAAAGAATATGCAGGGATGCATGATGAAACCAAATGGAAATGGAATCAGTAACTGCAGTTCTCACAGCTGAGAATCAGATTCATTGAAGTTTATAAAAACAGTAAAATGCATTGCTTTCTAAGGGTTGCATTTGGTTGTAGGATCATCAGTTATGATAATCATATATCAGTAGTTGTGACTAAAAGTCAAAATAGGTGGAAAGGTCTTTGTGTTTTTTCCAACAGTTTAAAAGCAATATGTCTGGTTCCTTAATGTGTTATTGTTTTTGTGGTTTGGGTTTGTTTTTTTTCCTGAGCAGCACCAGTAGGTGAAATCCCAGTTCAACTGCAGCAAGGCTGAAAGGTGACTGTAACCCTTCCTAAGAGGCTTAGGGTTGGATGGTGTAGCCTGTGATTAGAAGGGGTAGGGACTATGTCAAGAGCAGGGCAGCCGTAGAGTGTTCTTGTCAGCATGATGCCATGTTGTCTGAGGACTCCTAATTAACCGTAGCGTGAATGTAAAGCTTCATCACCGTAGTGAACCTTGAGTGCTATCATGTTTAATAAAGCCACATATCTCTCAGTGGGATTAACTTGCTGAAAACTAATATTTTGTCGAAGTTTAGTTTTAGCAAATGGTGGTGTGGGGGAGGCTGTCCAAGATTCAGTTACCTGGATCAATTCTGATGCCTGAAAAATGCATGAACTAAAAATTACATGTTGCTACAGAGAGTCTCTGTGCATATGAACAATATTTTCACTATTTGAAGTGACTACAAGTGAAAAGTAGTGATTCAGGCAATAGAACAAAGCATGGCATAGATAAATTAGATGCTTTGACTGCTGTTTTTCTTTTAATGTTCATTTTTTCTTAATAATAAAAAATTAGACATGATTATTAAAAAAATCTTCGCTTTTTAAACATAAATAAACATGTATAAACATTTATGTAAATGTAAGTGTAATTCGACATGTTGGCATCAAGCAGGTGCAAAATGACATTTGTGAGATACTAAATACCTGTTTCTCACTGAATTTTGTGTTCATTTGAGAACTTCAAATTCTCTTTTCTGTTGATACGAGACCATTTCTAGTACCTTGGACTATGATAAATAAGGAAGAGAAATAATTGGTATGAGGCAATTATTGATTGGTGAGAATTACAAAGAATTGTATTTCAGGAAGGTTATTTAGTAAATCTCTAGCACAGGATGTTTTGCTCTCTCCAATGAAGCAGCCGTCATGGACCTGCATAAGGAGTGGGTTAATGGGTTAGATGGCCCAAACTTCGCTTGGTATTTCAACAGCTGTTTGTAAACATCATGTGAGTTTTGAATTTCAGACTGTTTCAGCTTTTGAGACAATCCTAAGATGTAGTGATTGGCCTGGGCGAAGTATACAATAAATAATTCCCTTTTGAACATAGAGGTCACACTACTGACTTCTGTGTATTTTGTGCTTTGCACTTGTTAAAATCTTAAGCAGTTATTGTCTGATTTAGGCATCAACCTTGTATTTTCTTTCTTCCGTCTAATAGTAAAGATTTTAAAGAAAAGCAAACAGTAGCAACCCAAAGGGGTGCCAGTGCAAAACACTGGTTATGTTTCATTTAATTCATATATTAATCAGGTACATCTCACTGCTCCTTCTAGCCAGTTATGCAGTTACACATTTTAATAAGCAATTCTGACAGAAGACAGCAGTTGCCAGCACAAATTTAATTTAATTTAATTTCGTTTGTAGTGAATTTCTAATGAACAGGGAACTCTTAAGCAGTGACATTCTCCAGACAATCAAATTCATGGTAATTGCAGTTTTTCTTTTGGAGAAATCTGTATTTGTTAGGAATCTGGAGGAAATAATTATTTCAGTGTGACTGATGCAATCAAATGGTTTGCTTTGAATAAGTAAAATATAAAAGAGGCTAATCAAATGAAGTGCTACTGTATGAGAGCAAAACGAAAGGCTGACAGGTTTGACAGTAGAATAAAGACCAAACGAAAGGCTTTGTTTTGACATACATGCAGATAGTCAGGCAAATTCAAGTCTTTTAAGAGACCTCTTCTATAAGGGTCACTTTACAGATACGGATCATGTAATCTGAGCCTTGCAGATTATCATTCTACTTTTAAACAAGTACGAGAGAGAGGTTTTTAATTCCTTATTTGCATAGCTGTAGATTTACACATTCACATGCTTTTGCCATTGGCATTTGATTCGCAGATGACTGATTTATGGTCTTGAGCAAAGGCCAAATTCAGGACTCGCTTTTAACTGTCAGGACTGTGAACTCTACAAAAGTTGTTTGAAAGACAGCACCTGTTGTAATTAACACATACAAAGCAGTAAGAGGATGCCTTCCAGCTTGAGGAAATATTCCTCTTATGAGCAAGGTAATAATAATTGCAGAGATGGTATGCTAAATTAATTCAGATGTGAATTTGTTTTTTGTTCTATTTAGTGGTGTAATTACCTTAAACATAATTCTCTAAAATCAATCACTGCTTAGATAAAAAACACAAATGGAAATAAACATGTCAGTATGACTAAAAGAGCAACAAAAAGTACAGCAGGATCAAGTTCTCTTTGCAATAGGTGCTGAACATAAAAGATGGAAAAGGCTTGATGCAAAGGTAACCTGAAAAGCAGGTTTATTAACAGGTGGCTTTGACCACTGCTTGACTACAATACCAGTGGTTTCTTGATTTCCTGTAGCAGAAATGAAAATTTAAAAGGTGTCTGAGGAAGAAGCAAATAGTAGCGTTGAAGATGAACTTGGGAAATGTTCTTATGATAAAAGATTACTGCTTCTTATGAGTGGATGAAATGTATGTGGGAAAATCTGAGCAGATACTGTGAAGAGACTGAGGAGTTGCAAGAGGAGACAGGAAGAGAATTGCAGAAGTGCTTGAAAGGGAAAAGGAGAAAGATAGATATAATTGCTGCAGTGACAAGACAACGAGCCATCTATATGTGCCCTCTATTCTGGGGCAGGAACAGCTACAGTGGCTTCAAAGAAAAAAAAATTAGACTAGTCTCATGGGGTGCATTTTGCATAGATCAGAACGTGTTACTTAAAACTGTGGGTTCAGATACTGTAGTTAAATTGTGTGTTGACAAGAGGCCTAAACAATAGCATTCCTCATGGGCGACCAAAAAAAAATTAGAAATCAGACTTCAAAAGTGCTATGGAGAAATCAGTCCTCTCAGGAAAAGCTACAAACATGCTTAGAGTGAAGGGGAAACAGGTGTGAAGAAACATGAGCCAGCTCCTTGAGGAATTCACATGCTTAAGTATTCAAGGGGGTTTGGGTGGTTTTTATTTTTGAAAAAAAAAAAAAAAAAAAGTGATGTTTGCATTCTAGTCAAATTTCCAACCTATACACAGTGTGCCAGGGCAAGCTACAGATCTAATTTTTTAAATTGTTTTTTAGTCTTCGTATGGACACATAGTAATTCCAATTAAAACTTTCAGATTTTAAAACAAATTTATCTCCTTTTGTGGTTTTATTCTTTATGTTGTATTTTATTCTTCAGAGACCCAAATGGTCGAGTCCTGTCGCTTCATAAGCACTTCAGATGAAGGATTAGAAGTCAGTGTTTTCAGTGTGACTGCTGATTATGGAAATGGGATTCTCTCTAGCTGTCCTGCACCAGCAATGGAATAATGCCGTTCTGAAGATGAGATCAGGTGGTAGGGAGCTCTAATTTCTGTCCCTTGGTTGTGTACCAAATTGTTTCAACTGGGACAAATTCTATTAGAATGTTGGTGGGATAGTTCCTGTGTTTTGCTTTATGCATAAGTGTATTAGGACTCTAAATTTCTTTATGGAAAATGTCCATTTCTCAATGTACTACTTGATTTTAAAATAATGAGCTGAGCTGGAACTTGGAGGTGGCTTGAGTTCAAACACGGCTTGAAAGAATAATTTTATTGCAAGCTTTCTTGTGTGTAGTCCTGTCAGATCTCTGTAATTCTACTGTCATATTCAGTATTGTATATATTGTAGTTAGACTTTCATGGGCTTTATCTTCCAGTATGTTTAGGAACAGCTTCTCTTTATAGTCATTAAAAGTGTGGGATTTTTTCTGAACTAATTGCAGATAATACTGTGAAGATTTTGCATTCAATACCTAAATTGGTCAAAACAAGCTAACAATATGTATAATTTAAATCTTCATAAAAGAAACCACTTCTTTTGAATTCTGGACTTATTTTCTCTAGTGCTGACGTGGATAGTTTTTACTAAGCATTTTCTTAAAGAGCTAAAAGGATTTTTAGCTTTGCTTTGCCCAAAAGCAGATAATTTTTTAAATGAACCTTTTTAGGGATAGGTTTAGAACTATGCTCTGAGGCCTCTACCATTTTTGGTGGATACAATATACAATTGTAGAATTTTTACCCTTATGTTTGCAAAACTGTGAAATCTAGTTTCTTGTTTCTCCTAATCCGAAATTAGTATCTTACACTGCAAGTGCTGAAATGATGATTCAAATTTTGCCTTGTAAGAATGCAATCTGAATAATATTTTTGAATGCAATCCGATTAATATTTTTAAAAGCAAGGGCATGATTTCAAGGCAGTTGTTCATCTATGACTGATCTCGAGCCTGGGTGTATATAGTATTCTTTACAAAGACACATACTAAACAAGGAACTTAGAAATTATTTAAATGTTTGCTTGAAGAGGGCAGAGAGGAATTTAGCAAAATGACACAAATGAAATTATTATAGACTTTGGTATTTTTGAAAGCTCTTATTGATGTTTTCTCTCTTTGAATGCAATGGTAGGAATCCTCCCTGAATTAATTAAAAGTAGTTACAGTAAATTTGTGTACTTTTAAAATGTCACTGAAAAGGCCTTAGCATCCAGCTTTTTGCTATTCTAGTTTTAGGTTCAGCCCAAAGTGCCTGTAAATTTCTTTTGAAGAATACTGGAAAGATATAGACACAAGATGAAAAAAAGTGTTGCACTTGTGTCTGTTTGTGTCCCTTGATATTATGATTTTCTGATTGTTATTAAGGCATTTAAGTCTTACTATCATTTGTAAGATCTGGGCTGAAAAGGTTGGTACCATCTTGAATGAATCTTCTAACCTTATTTACAATGTATTTATTACTGGAAATAGCTTCGCATGTTTATATACACAGATTTTACCATAGTTTGGGGATGTTCTGTTAGATAAATAGTCTTGCCTTGTATAACTTGATGAACATTAGAAGTTATGTTCAAATTATGCTGTGCATTTCAACTTGGGATCCTGCAAATGCTAACCAGATTTGCAAATTGAGATCAGTGCAGTTTTGATGTTTTTTCATCTTTAACTTTGTGTTGTCTATATCAGACACACCCGTTTGAAATGTCACCATCAAAATCAAGGTAAGCGGTCACCTCAGCTTCATGAAGAGGAGGAATCAGGAAACAGAGATGTCTTTGTGTTGCCATTTCAAAGGCAGCAATGTTTCAATACTGCATCATAAAAAGATTTTGTATGTTGACTTCTTTCGGTGTGGATCACATAAAAGTTAGCATAGAGGTTTGGTTTTTTTATTTTTCAATGCCATTTCTCTTTTTAAGAGTACTATTAAAATGATTTGAACGACTCAACTTATAGACAGTTTAGACTTTGATCTTAACTCACGTGTTTCTAGTTCATGCCACCCATCTATCGTAAGCTGATTTTGTTATAAATAACCAAAAGCTGTACAGATACTATGTAAAACTATTAGTGATTTCCCCCCTCTGTTGTTGCACTCTGGTTTCAAGCTCTAGTCTTCAGATAACTGCCAATCATATGTAATTTCTTTTCCTCCTGCTCATGAGAATGTAAAGGCAAAAAAAACCATAGAATGCTTTTCTAATTTTCTCCTTATAAGCAATTTGTTAATTGCTGTGGGAATCAAATGTGCATGAGCTTAAATTTTAAGTCAATGGGTTCAAAGCAGAAGGCAGGGCAAACACAACATATGCAGTTTAATGTGTTTTGGACACTAAATTTGTAATAATTAAACTTTTGCTAAGATATATCCACTCTACTTTTGATGTCTTTATGTACAAGGCTGTAGTTTGGCAACTTTTTTATCTCTACCCTCTCTTTTCAGAAGCAAGATAGAAAACTCTGTGATTAGCTATTCTGTATAAATTTTGTAGAGAAAATTTACCTTTCAACTTCTCAATTTTGTTTTTCCATATACGTGAAGCTTTCAAGCCTCTTTAGAAGCAGAGGATACCACAAGTCACTGACTTCATCCTTCAGGTTTTTTAAGTGCAAGTGTTATTACTCTATTGTTGCTTGTAGTGATCATTGTCTAAGGGTTAGAACTGAAAATTTCTGTTTTGAACAGTTATTTCTTCAAGCTGATGAACAGTAAATAGCCTTGAGTGGAAAGGAGGGTCTTTTGAGCTGTTATTACTAATAGGCAGATGAATTTGAAAAACAGAGGATGTTAAAGTTCTGAGGAAGTAAACAATTTCTAGGAAGGGAAATCCGCCTTTCCATGTGTTTATTTTTCAAAGAGAGGAAACTACCTAATAAGTGTAAAACTTCATGGATAAAAAATAGGATACCTACTTCAGATTATATTACCTTTGACTTCCTGTTCTCACGTATCTTAAGAATTCCCGTTCAAGCCTTCTTTTGTGCAACTTCAACTGCCATAGATTTGTGGTATGACACAGGTGCTCCTTCCTCTACCCCATGTGCAAAATATGTATAGTCATACTGTTCCAGCTTTCAGTTTGTTGCTGTTGAATATTTTTAAGGATCTTTTCTCTCCACTTTTCTAAGTGGCACTGGCCTTTGTTATATGAATTGAGGTCTCTTTAATAGCCTATTTTCCTAAGGAGTATACACTGCATCTCATAAAATGTGTAGTCATACTGGCTACTAAAAACAGAGATAGCAGAGAAGTCTTGTTTTAGAGTTCTGTCTGTAGACTGTCTTCCTTGTGGAAGAATTTTTCCATTCAGGGAGAAAGTTTGTGGTGGAAAACATGGCTGCAGTTTTGAATTCTTTATTACTGATGTTCACTGATCAGCAGTGAAATTGTACTGATGGAGAAGAATTAGGAAATTTCTAAAAATCCTTTAAGTAATGTCCCTGATGGTGACTTTGCTCTTCTTGTCTCTGTTATTTGCCACCTAAATGAAGGTCAAGTTCTGTTAGCTGAAAAATTAGTTCTGACCTACACATAATTCGACACAGAGCAATTAGCTGGCAACACAACTGTAACATCCTGTATTGCCTTTAATACAGCGAACATCAAATTGTCTTTCCCTCAGCTAGGAAAAGCATGACTGTAGCTGAAATAAGTGTTACAAACTAATAGCCTGCTCTGCAATTAACGGTCCTGTAGAGAACACAAATAGCAAACAAAAACTATGAAAGAGCTCTCATTTTCACTTAGCTGAAGCAGTACAGATAGATGACTACATTATAATGTGCCTCTGTTAACAAGAAGACAAAACAAACACAAGCTCAGCACTGATGTCCTGAGCCGTTCTCCTAGTGGGCTAGGACTAAGTGGGGTTTAGAGTATCCACTGGGGGTGTTGGTATCATGCTATAACTTCACCTTTTGAGAGATGAAGAACTTCCTGGAAACCAAGTCCTCCTTTCTTTCCAAGCTACTAGTGTGAGGACTAGTCAAATCTTTGGGGAAATTAGGATCTTCAGGAACAAAGGGATTTGAACAGGAAGGGATCAGTTTTCCGTTTTAGGAGCTTCCTGTTGAGCGTGCTACATCATACTGTAGAAAGGAGTTTTTTTGTAGGGAGCAGTAGCAGGCTTGGTAGGCTCAGGCATTTTGGCAGCACCTTTTCTTGCTGATAAGCAGCATGAAGGTGGACAAAGGTGGAGGCAGTGTAGCTGCAAGTAGGTTGAGTCTGCTGGTGTCAGGTACCTGAGCTCCTGAAATAAGTATCTTCTTTGCAGTCTGAAGGACTGATAATTGTCATGATTATGTGAAACTGTGAGCTGCAAAGAAAGAGTTTGCCAAAGCAATTGTATCTCGGTGAGCCTTGTCTGACTTCAGCTGTTTTTATTGTGTCAATAGCATATGTTGCTATTGACAAATGCTGGGTTGCTGAAAACCAGATATTGCCTTTGAAATCAGACTTGTGGGGAAAAAGAGAAAGAGATATCAGAAAAATATTAGACTCTGGTAGTACTACCTTGTATTCTAAAATGCTGAAGAGTTATCTTATGTCCTTATGTTGTGTTTTCAGTTGGTGGATCATTGTAGTAAAATGAATGAACTGACTAAAGGAACACTGATGGAAAGTTGGTTCTCTACACTGTTGTTTGACTTGTAGTGAGAGGTTTTGTACTCTTTTGAGGTGACAAGTGTTCATCCTAGGGTTCAGTGCCTGAAAGCTTCAGTTGCAGTAGCTCAGCTGTTTCCTACTTTCTATGCTATGAGTAGTAGAATTAAATTACTTAATTGGTAAAGCTAAGGACTGTTTTTCATATAGGTCCCTTATTTTTTCATTACTAGATTGGCAGCTTAGAAAATTGGCAGAAAACCATTGTGTTAATTATTGAGATGCCTAAATTCCTTTGTGGATTTAGTCATGGTAATTGGAATAGAAGCTCAATACAGAGTGCGGAGGTGTAAAGCTGCCCTGGCTATAATCTGGTGGTTTAAGAAAAAGCAGAATGGCATTAGGCCTTGTGTACTCTGTAACATAAGTCTTTGTGAAGCGGAAGGAAGGATTTGGGACTTGTATTACTTCTGTGGATTTCTTTTTCCTTACATGGACCAGCAGCTTGAGAGTGGCAGCTGCACACAGGATCATGCATGGCCCCAGAGCCTGGAGATGGCAGTTCTCCCTTGAGAAGTGAGCACAGTTTTATCCATCGATAACTCTGGGAAGGTGTTAATATTTCAGAGTATATTGTTCAGATGTAACCATTTCAGAGTAACTGAAGGCAGTTGCTCAAACTTGCCTTTCTCCTAGGTAAGTTTTTTTCTTTCTTAAGCTGATGAGAGAGAGTCCAGTTCTTGCTCTGTGGACCACATGAAGTGTGTGATTACTCTGTGAAAGAGGGCCAGTGTCCTCGAAAGACCAGACAGTAGCATGACGCTTGGTGTTGTGTCACGGAAGTGGGAGATGTGACTGTAAATCCTTCTGGAAGTTTAATCTAGGTTTTCAATATCCGGGGCAGATGGTCATTAGAACATCAATACAGTGTTTTTAAAAATAACATGTGGTGGCATAACATCGTCTTCCATGGTTTTGATAAAGAGTGAAAAAAACCTGGGAACATCTTTTGGATATTTGTGCCTCAGATTTAAGATTGATAAAACACAAGTTTGTACAGGACAGCTGTCACCAAAGTGGTGTCATTAAGGGCAAGGCATTGCTTGGTTGGTCCAGGAAGAGAATTTTAGGTAACTGGGAACTTTACTGTTGAAAGACATATAGATGCTTAGAAATTTGGGTATATATAAAATGAGTATTTTAAAAATCGCCGCTTTTCATTTGGGCTCAAAAGATCCTGTTACTTTCATTGGCAGGTCACAGGTTAAGAGTCCTAGCTTGTTGACATTTCTGAGGTTTAGGCCTTTAGGAAAACCCCACTCCCTAATGCCCTCAGCACCCCCCCAAAAAACAACCACAGTCTTACACAGTAGTTAAACACATTCTAGCAGAAAATGGGCCAGAAGGACAAATAACTTTGTACCAAGTTCTTGAAACAATAGCCTAGCAATGTATATTAAGAGTGAGATTAACAATAAGCTTCTGTTCCCCATTTCCTGAAAAGGCCTTTTCATATTTGTTTTCCTGTTCGTTTTTAACTGTTTGCTCTTGGAACAGAGGATGTTAGTTGTCCTAGCAGAATAGGCAGGCATATTATCCTGTTGGTCCAGTTTCAGAGTGATAGCTGCAGTGCCTGTAATCATTTTTCACATCATTATGAGAGCAGTTACATGGTTTGCACCCAGTTATATGGAATTGGCTGAAGTATTGGAATTGGTTGTAACAGATGACTAAGAGGCTCTAAATATTTAGATAATAGGCTTTCAGTAGTGGAAGGGGTTTAAATGCATGTGATTTCACTTCAAGGTTGAGAATATCCTTATGTTTTCATGTAGTCACTTGGTGCTGATTTAAAGGTATAATAATTTTTAATGGATTCTATATGATATAATGGTGTTATTAAACATATAAAAAATAACAGCTGCTTCTTGTAACTGTAAAATGTCTTACAGAAAAAAAAGGCTAGGAGTTTCAGTCTAATGTAAATCTAAAGTCAAATATGAGAACTCAATATAGCTAAAGACAGTTGTTGTCTTTTGAAGAGAATGCAGGTCTACTGTTCTGGAGAACAGCAGAGTCAACTCTTCATCAAATATATGCCATTTTGCAGACCAGTTCATGTTAATAACATGGGAGTATGATTTTTTGTACTTGCTGTCTTGATCCATGTGTTTCAAGTGCATGAGTTATCAGTAGAACACTCTGTGACAAATTCAGAAGGCTGCTTCGATACTTTCTTTGGGTATAGGCATCCCTGGCACTAATTTCAGTTAACACATGTTCATGCATTTTTGCTTATGTTACATTATATAGGATAAACCACCAGTAATGTTGTATATGACCTATGTGTAGCAAGGTATTCCATCCTGTCCATGGCCACACTTCTTCATAGCTCCCTTGCTTTTCAACAGTGGAGGCTACTGAAAGCACATGTGACATTGAAAGACATTAGACATAAGCACATAAGACATTGAAAAAATGTCTTATTTGTAAGATCCTTCAAGTTCATGTAAGTCTACTACACTTTTGAGACTAGATGAAGTCCAGGACAAAGCATGTCATCCATAGCTTTCCTTCTGTAATTTTTTTTTTTCTGTAATCTGGGAAATACTCATTTCAGAGATTGAGATGATCAGTTCTATGAATGAACACTCTCAAGGGAGACTTCTGAAAACACAGAGTACATGCATTTTGCTTCCATTCTCTAACATTAAATTCATTTAATGTTATCTGTCATAGTTCAGATGAAATTCAAGAAATACGGTTATTTGGAAAAGAAAATGAACAAATGAAAGAAATCATAACCATACTCCATGTTTCTTCCTGAGGCAGGTAACATGCAATTCATTTAGACATACTATCATGCTTCTAGAAGGAATTGCACTAATATTAAAATATATTAATAGAATCATGTGTAGAATAATACAAGGAAAAAGGAATCATTGCACCTGGCTGTGCAGTTTTCATCTGCATATCTGGAAATGTAAAGGGACACTTCTCAAAAGGAGGATTCTTCTTCAGCCATTCCATATGAAGCTTCAGTGACTCAACTGTGTTTGAAAGGTTAGTCTTAGAAAAATCAAGACTTCCTTTATAGGAATCTGTGCAGTGAAGCAGGTGTGCAAATTTTGCCTCTCAGCATTTTGAACAACCTTCCATGTCTCTTACCTGTCAAGATTCTTTCCTCTGGTTTGTGAAACACTCTGTCCTATAGTGTCTGGCCATGGAGCTCCTGGAGACTTGCACCAAGTACCTGCATCAGCAGTGTGAACTGTACACTTCTTGGTCATGTTGGAATTCTTTAATACTGGCAGTTGATTAAATCACACTGCAGTGGGTCACTAAAGAAATTATATTCTTAATTTTAGTATTGCTGATAGCCATAAAATGAAAGAGATTATTGTCAGTCTCTGAAATGTGTAAGGTAACATTCTTGGTAGTAGTGACATATTTGTCTGTTTTGCTAATAAACATACAGATACGTTTATCTTTGAGACCTAGGTGATATATGTGATGTTTCTGATCTCTCATGTTTCCTATAGGTAAAGATGATCTGATTTTTATCCAGTAGCTAAGGCATCTTAGTATATATTGAAACAGTGCTTATGTCATGTTTAGTAAATACTATAAATACTAATAGGTAAAGTGTCATTTATTTACACAAATACAGAGAGTATGTGAAAAAACAAGGTACCAAAATGGGTTAAGTGCTGATAGTGACTCAGATGATGGTAAATCTGTCTTCTGAGAAAATGCCTATGAAAAGAAATGCTGAGCTGCAAAATGTTGTGTATTAAATTATGTCAGTAGTAAATTGATACACCTAATAATGACTGTAACACATACTTCTAGTTTTGTGTTTGTGTAGTATTAGTATTCAGCATGTGGAAATTTATTGATTTAGCTTGTAACCACCATATGAAAGCATTACAGATGGCAAGGTAATGTAGAATACGACACTAGTGGTCTGGTAGATACAGGTCTTGTGTTTATTTAGAAACTATACTGCATGTTCCACCTGACCATTACAGCTCTCAAGCTGGCTATAACTCACACATTATCTGAAATTTAAGCTATTGGAGTCCTTGAATATCTTTGTTCATCAATCTGAACTTAAATATAAACTGAGCTTTTTATCTTTGCTGAACTAGTTTTGTGGTAAAATGGTGGTCTTAAACTAGACATCAGGAGTGAAGTAGCAATAATGATTAATTTAACAGGTTGATATTTAGAGTTTATGGGTTCTGTTGTAGCTGCTTTTAACTGCTGTAACACTAAAAATAGCTGAGATCAAATGGAAAGGATGCTTTTGAGCTAATACAGAAAGACTTTGTTCTATATTTTTACACTTAGCAGCTTTTTCATTATTGTTTTAAGTGTTCTATAGCTAATGATTTTTGTACAAGTCTTCAGGAGAAAATGTGCTTTTCATATTTGTTTTTAAAAATGAGCATTGCTTCACTCTTTTAATAGTTTACTAAATAGCTTGTGTCTGGCATCGTGTTTCATGTGTCAGTATAACTTCCAAACAGCTACTGTTCACAAATACATCAGAAATTAAGGTGTCCCATGGTGTTCTAAAATGTTTTCAAATGAGTACGTTTAAGTAGACGTGATTAGAAATTTAGCAGATATTGAAACATTTTGCCATATTACCACACCAGCCTGTTTTAGGTTTTGAGCTGAGAATAACTTTAAGTCTCACGGCTTTTCCTTGAACGAAAGTAACAAAATTTTTTGGTGGCAGTACCTAACAGTGTGATGATGTTTGAGAAGTTTTTCTGAGGAAGCAAAAACAAGAATTACTGAGATATATAGGGGGAAGTTATAGAGAGGGATATGTTGGAAGCTTTCTCCTTCTCCAGAAGAAGCTGCAAAAGTTAAATAACAGTGATGATTTTTCACTGACTCTGTTTATCTGTGTTTTCTTAAACTTCAAAGTAATTAGCTTTTGTTTACCCATCAAGATGTTCAGGGTCTTTTCCTAGAGTCATTAATTTGTATTGATACTTTCTGTTTCCCACTATTTTTACATTATAGGAGGGTAAGTTGGTTGGTTGGCAGTGTGACAGAGGAGCACAGGGAGATATTTATCATGTCACTGAATGGCCTTGGTAGAAAAAAATGGAGTGCCAGCAGCTTCAGGTCACTAGGCTTCCAAAATAGTACTGTTGCTGAAACTGGAAACTTAAGATGCAAACTAGAAACAAATTACTGGCTTCAGTCTTCATATACTGATTTGTCCTGTCCTTGGATGTGTATACCAGTCAGATATGATAGACTTAAATGCAAATAGAATTACTTCCATCTCAGATGAAACCTTGCGTAGAAAAGGCAAAACATCTTCAGAGATAACGAAACTCAAAAGGTGTTTTTCACATTAAAAAATATCCATGGTGGTTCATTGTCTGAGCTAAAAGTTATAATTTTCAAGATCTCTGATTTCCTTTTAACAGTAGTTTGGTTTGGTTTTTTTCAGCAACAGTGGTTGTTCCCTGCTCCTTCTGTTTCTTTAAATAAAAATTTGGACAATGAAAAAAGTTTCTTTTGCCATGGATTTCCTGATTTTTTCAGCTTGGGTTGGGAGGCTGCTTATTCTGTATTACACTTTCATTTTGATAGTAGGCAAGCCCATTGCTGCTGAAAATAGCTCAAATGTTCTTAGGAAAAAAAATCTCAGTCAGCAGCTTAGACTTTTTCTCTTTTTCTTTTGCAGACTCTTGCATGTGAGTTAAATTAATTTCTTGAGAGAAACCTTCATAAAGGGCTAAATAAACAAGGTCTACATATACAGAAGTTTCTTACTTCCGCTGCATTTGAGACACAGCCAAACTCATCTGTCTGGTAAGTCATACTTTTCTTAAGGATTTGTCTTTCTCCCTGCTCTTATGACTTGCATTCTTGAGGTTCTAATTAGTGTTCAGAGAAAACCAGCTTCAGCTTGCTGGTAGTTCTGGTGCGTTCTATATATGAAGTACAAAGACTAATCTCCAAAGGCATTACTGTCCTGCTTTTACAAACTTCAAAATGGTGTCTATGATTCTGTATGGTACTTTGGTATACATGGGGTTTAATAATTTATCTAGTATTTTCTTCTCAGTTTGCTGTAATGAAGGCATTAAATGTTTTAAAGCAAAAGTGATGATTGTTCTGTCTTGGATTTACCTGTTAGAATGTTCCGTATTTAATGAATTAACTCAGAATTTGTATTGCAAAGTATATTCAGTGTCAAGTCAGAGTTTAAGAATAAACTGTCCCAACATTCATTCCTGTCTCATTGATTGTTGGTTTTACCTTTTCTAGATAAAATAGGTTGATGCTATTTAATACAGTGCTTTATTTTTCTTGGTAATGTGCCTATTTCATAGGACAGTAAGCATACTTATCAGTAGTCTTTATTTAATCCTATAATTCTGTAACAGTTGTATTAAAGGTCTTATATATGTCTTGCAGTTTCTTTGGGTTTTGATTGTACAGCTTGAAACAATTTTTTTTTCCTTTGATTATGAAGTATTAACTGAGTTTGACCCAAACAAAAGAAAGTTTGTCCTCTACCTTCTGTTTTTGTTCTTTATTGCAATAAAATGAAGAAAGTCTTGGAAGAGCAGAAGAGTTTTTGCTCCATGCTGAGGTTTTTCTAAGCAGTTGGCTGGCATTAGATGGCACCCTATATATAACCAGTCCATCTGATCACTTATGCTGCAATGCTCTGACGTACCACAGTTACTGTGTACTTACATACTGCATGCCCTAGTTCTGCACAGTTCATTTTGCAGGCTTTGCTATAGCCCTAACATCAGTTTGTTTCAAAAAATATGTTGAAAACTCAATGTCATTTTTTAAATAAGTGTTATATTTAATGTAAAGCAATAGTTATACATTATATTTTAGTAGAAAAAAAACCCAAACAAAACAGATCAACATTCTTACATAAAAGCTGTTTGGAGGCTTTCCAATTAGTTTAAGTTTCAGTAAGAAGCTTTCCATCTTATTTTTGGATAAAAAGAGAAAAACTGAAATGAATGTATAGATTTCATAAAAAATATTTTACTTGTCTTACATTGATGGTTTTCATGTAAAAAGAGTGTGTCACCTGAGAATTACTTCTCAGAAAGCTGAAGCTTCTGAAGGAACTTAAGACACTTCAGAGGTCATGCTGCAATTACTGTTTGAGTGATTTAGAAGTATGTGATCCCTTAACATGTCCGAAAACATAGCTGGAGGAGAAATTACACAAAAATAGGCTCCATAATAGATAAAAATATGTACCAATTATTTTCAATTAAAAACAGTGCTTGAACTGTACGAAGTAAGGGCCAATGATGGTCTATTAATGGTCATTTTTTAATTCATGTGAGTTTGAATTTACCATATACTTTGCACTTAATTTTTGAGTGAGTAACAGGGCTGACTTAGAGGAACTTGTATCTGGTATGCTAACAGAACCCAAACTTTAGCTGAGTGAACTTGGCACAAAATTCAACTTAGGAGAGGAAATCTCAGGAGAGCAGTGGAATTCCTTTCGTTGAATAAGTATATCTCAGCATTCATGAGGAACAAATGGTAACATTTTGTGCAAGTTTCTGCTTTTGACAGTGTGTCTTTGTTCACTTCCCAAAAGGGGTGTCAAATACATTGAAAAAAAACCTTTCTCATTTGATTTTTTCATTTTACTTAATGCTGTGGTCCCAAGGAACCCATTAAATCTGGGATGGCCTAACACCATTGTTTATAACTCTCTGTGTATGTAGAAAAAAGGCTCAATTAAAACAGTTTTGGTTACACAACTGTGTTCCCTCCTTACTGTCTTTGTGAGCTCAAATAGAGGGGTAGGTGGCAGGTGTATCTATAAGCATTTTATGATTGAACTATTTTATCAAAATGTCTCAGAAAATGTTTTCTGTTTGCCAATATAAGTGTTATCCAAACAATATATGATATTACTGAACTGTTACCTTGAGAAACAAAGGATCATGATAACTTAGATTTCTTGTTGAAAGCTTTGTGCTGAGAAAGAGCTTAACTTAATATGCTGTTTAGTCATGATGTTACTTCCACGGTGTGGTCTTCAGTTCGTTTACTGATGACAGTGGGGTTTTATGGGAACTGTTCTGTATGGGGTTCTCATCTATGATATAAGCATATCAGCAGATCATAGTAATATGTTGAAACTGCATGGATTTAACATGCGACAATGCTGGAGAAGAAAAAGGTGTTTTGAAAACTGGAAAGCAAGACCTGGTGATAGAGGAAATTAATCTGAGTAAAAGGCCATCATGCAGTCATCTCTTCCTCACATTAACCGCAGACTGGGGATATACCAAAATGGAGATGCTGAGAACATTCATATGTGAGACCTATGAGTTGTGTCTGCACTGGACTACCTGGCCACGTCGTATTTTCAGATGGTGATAGGTCTGGAAAAAGTTTGTGATGTGATTCTGTATGTAACCAGCTGCTTTCGAGGGTTGCAATTTTTATGGCATCCTGGTTATCTCGTGTCTGCAGTAGTGCAAAATTGCAATGCCTCTTTGTTGGCTTTGGAGCTTAGGCTGTGCTTAGCCTTTTGATTGATCCAAATGAAACAGGAACTGGCAGGATTCCCAGCTTCTCACAGTAGCCTCTGCTCATCATCATTAATCTGTGGTTTGGGGGAAGAGAGTAAAATTAATCACTTTATTAATACTCAAGTTCAGCAGGGAGCATCTTTTGTCAGAATTAATAATTCTAACTGTAATGTCCAAGCTGTTGGTTGCTTAACTTTTCTAAAACAACCACTGTTTCTTAGATAAACATTTTTCATATTTTGCAACTTCAAAAGTATTCATTTTTCATCTTAAAAAAACAAGTAGTAGTTGACAGTCAAAAGCAGGTACTTTTGCATATGAAACAGTGAATAATTTTCGCTTCTGCCCCTTGAGTTTCATTTGATTCTAATTTGTGTATAAATCTGAAAAGTACTGATTTGGGAATAAAATTGCATGGTACGTGGCAGAGAATTTACCTGTTTAGCCACAGAACCACAGAATGGGTAAGGTTGGAAGGAAGCACAGTGAGGTCATCTGGTCCAACGTCTTTCCACTTGTTTGCTTGTACTTTAAAGAGAAAAGCATGCTTTTAAGCACTTTTTCTTCCTAAGTAATCTAATAAGTGTGCTTTAATCAGTTTTCAAGGTGGCTCGCATAAGTCATTATCTGTATGTAAGATAATCTGGCATTATACTTGTATGTAAGACTGCATTTGTCTCCATAATATTAGAATTAATATTAATTATTATATTATATTTTATATATATATTAGAATATATATTATATATACACTATATATAATATAATACATTATATGTATTATTATATATTATATTATACATAATATATATTATAATAATATTAATATTAATCCATAATAAGAATTGGTATGTTTCCTTAGTGACCTGTGTCCCTAAATGTTTCATTCTGTTAGAATGTTTAATGCTGTGTCTTCTTTCGTGCTGGACATACCTTGGGCACCTAGGCTGCTTCCACACTTGAGACTGCTAATGACAAAGTCATTTAGTACAAATGCATTTAGAAGGGTGCAAAGGAGACTTTTAGCATGTGTATCTTCCCTAGTCTGTGCAAAAACAACAGGTGACAAATGTAGTAGCAGCTCCATCCTTTTGAAGCTGAAAGTCCAAGCACCAATCTCCTGTGTGCTAGTAGCCTCTCAACTTTGAAAGTGCTCCTTGAGGAAGCTGTATAGGATTCACTTATTCGTGTGATTTATCTTGATAGATCTAAGTGAGCTAAGATGTGAGGTGCAGCTGAATGCAGCAGGACTGTATGTGTGACCCTGAATCTCTATAAGGCCTCTGGACCTTCTGGAAAGCAGAGGATTTCTTCTCCAAAGTCAAAAAAAGTTGAAATAAGAACAACAGAAATAAACAGTTTATGTATCTAATAATGCACTATTGTCTTATTTAATTCCTGGGAGGGAAGGAAGCAGAGGAGGTGCGAATGGGAAGGTAAGTTATGTCACTCATGTAAAGGGACAGTTGATTTGGAGAACAAGTCCTCTGTCTTGATAAGATTTAGTCTTTCAGAACAGTCAAGTTCTGACTAATGGATGGAATTTTTCAAGAGTTTTCCTAGCCTTCAATATACAGAATTCACTAGTAAATCTTTCCACAGTGATGGTTAGTCAAATGAAGGCGCTTGGAACTTGCTGGGAGGTCTGTTGGATCTCCCAGTCTGTAAAATCACCTTTTGGTTCCTACTTTCCTTCTGGGTCCTGCACAGAACTTTCCAGTACTGAAAAGGGAAGCTGATGGCTGATTTTTGGAATGTTATAGCTCAAGCCCAAAGTAATAGCTTAAAAGTGAGAATAAAACTCATGTAAGACTTGGTTTAAAACAAGGATATGAAATGTGTGTGCATTAAATAAGAAATGTAGATGTTACAGCTTAAAGTCCGGGGATATTCTAATGTACTGGAAGATTCTGCTTTTTTCTGTGACAAAAACAGTGATTAGAAATGACCTTAGACTTCTGTAAGCAGCATTAAGCTAGTATTGAAAGTTTCTGAAAAAATCTTTCTTAAAGTATGTCCCGACTTTATCTGCAGGCATGTTCTTAAAAGCCTGCTTGTAATGCAACAGCTGAATGTTTAAAGCTGTATCACCACTTCATAGTGATACCTCTTGGAGTAGCTAACAATAATACATTCACACAAAGCATTTTGCAGTAATGGCATTGCATTAAGGGAAAGATTCTTTATTAAAATTGAGCAGATGTACAGTTTAATCTACTGTTTGAAATGGAATTCAATTTTGACTTGAGGATAAAGCTTCTGAAAAGTGCCATTATCAAATGCCTTTTTTCAAAACAAAACCGAGACCAAACAAACAAATAAAACCCCAACAAAACCCCAAAACCTTGGAATTAAAAGGCTGAAAAACATAACTAGGCAAACATCTGAATCCCTAAAAGGCATATAGATGTATTGCAAATGGGCTGTCTGAATTACTTTAAGTCCTGTGTAGTTTGTTTGTGCTGGTGCAAAGGTTGCTATACACTGGCCTCTCCACCCCATCTGGATTTCCCTCCTTTATGTAAATAGAATAAGCATAAATCCACTGACTTGGAAATAATTGTATGGTTTCTTGCTTTGTAGCAGCTGACTGCATGGTGGTTTTTAGCAAAACACTTAAGTGACAGGCGGCAGGTCAGCATGGTGTTGAACTGTCTTCCTGGGATCTAGGAATTCTCATCCAAATGACTCAGAGTGCTTAGATTTCTGTAGTGAGATGTGCCAAGTGTTTGTTGTAAAAGACTGGTCAAGAAAATTTGCATTTTTCTAGACAGGTATTAAATTACATGTATTAATAATAAGGAATGGGTAGAACAGCTTAAATTGTTCAACAAAGTGCTGACTTCTCATCAGAATTTGAACAAAACCATTCAACTTACTTCAGATTGAAAATACCATTATGTGACCTCGGTAAGGAACGTGCTTTTGTTAAATTTTCAGATTTCTTTGGGGCCAAGTAGAATGAAAAGCAATAGTGCGACAGTAAGGCTCTAATATTTGCAGTCTGTTCTACTCTTAGCAATAATATTTAAGTACTTGACCAAAATTTTTGTTTAGAGTTGGAGAGCTGTTTCCAGTTGAAATCTGGGCACCTTTGAGGAAGTTGTTTACAGGCCAGCAAACACAACAGAGCAAGTTTGAAAGACCTTTGAGTCAGCTGTTTGAACTACTTATTACAAAATGCTTTTTCACTGAGTTTACTAACTTGTCTGTCAATTATCTGACAAATCAGAGTGGCCTGGACAAAGGTTGTTCATATTCTTAAGGCTTTAAAAGATTTGTGTATCTGTCTGACCCTGCTGAACTGTCACAAACAGCTGCTACTCTGCACTTGCAGAATACTTGAGTATTCAATTCCACAAGCTCTGTCTACCTATCTGTGCTAAAACTCCATACCAAGATTGCAGGTGTAACCATGCAAATCACTGTCCTGCTGTGGGCAAGTGGAAACGAAGAAAACAACCTCAAAGTTCAGTATAAGACCATTGACTTAAGACCATGGTAGTTGGTTTGGCCCTTCAGATATAGCTGTGCTACTGACATGAGCTGTGGCATGCCAAACCTTAAGGTTTTCAGTAAGTTCTTTGACAGCTACTTCATTTTATGCTATTATTGGCAAAGTGGCATTGCCTTTCCCAATGGCACCAGTAAAAGTCACTGTGATTATTTTCTGTATAGCATTTGCATGTTGTATTCACACATGGTTTGCACTAACAGCAGTCTGGTCTATGTGAAGTCAGTTAAATGCTTTAGTCCATTTGACACAGGCAATTATCTGCTGGCAAAGCAGTATTTCCTGAGATGGGACCTCATGTGTTCCAGTCTGACCTGGCCTCTTCTGTGTCTGGAATGAGCAAGACATTTAAACTGCTCTATCTCTCTGTCACTACAGGGTCAGCCCAAGATACATTTATCAGTTGATGCTAGGATGGTTTTGGTTTTGCACTTCATTCGAAACATTTTTTGTGGAGTAAATACTGGTTGGTTTTTTTTTTTCCTACGCAACATATGAGACACAATTACATTTCAAAATTGCATATTTGCAAGAAATGTGTTTGACTAATTATGACTAGATTCACACTAGATTAGCACTCAATTGGGAGATGTACAGGTACAGTTAGAATATAAAGAATTAAGCTGATGTGTCACACCTCCAAATTTGCAGTATAAAAGACCTACTTTTGAACCAGATGTCTTTGGGCTTTTGTAAATAGGCTTATATCTGACCATAATGTCCTGCATGAGAATTATCTGATTTCTGAATTATATCATCAATTTAGCTATGGATATGAATTTATGGAAAGAGAAAAGAACAACAAGCTGTAAGAACAAAAAAAATCTTTTTTCTCCATAAGACTGGACTTATCTTGGCACTTAATTCAGGCTGTTCATCAAATTTTATCTTTTTAGAATAATTTTGCCTTGATGGCTGTGATAGGTATAAAACTGACAAATACTGGAATTTTTTGTTTTTCTTGCCTTCTAATGAACTTCAGAGTATGATGACCTTCTGCTGAAAATAACTTGACTAGCTGGAGCCATAACAAGACACAACTTTTTGAGTGCACATGGTAAAGGCTCAGCTGTTTGGATGGTATTTATCATTCCACAGATAGGATAGCTAAAGAAATAGAGGAAATAGAAATGAGGGTGAAATCAGTCATGAGGGTGAAATATAAAACTTTTAAAAAGTTTCCTAAATTATTTTTCTAACTAATGATAAACTTGAGGAATATTTTCACTATTAAAATAGTGTTACTCTAATGCATGTTGTGTTTTCTCATCTCTATTGATGGTGCATATTGCAACTTTTACACTTTGTTCTTCGTATGTGCCCATGCTGAGGGGTTGTGATAGGTCAAACTAGATGTCTACATTTTCCAGTGTAGAGGCAAGTCAGAGTGCCCTAACTTTAGTGCTGACTGCATCATATTCTCTCATTATTGGTCTCATCATTCTCAGCGTTATTGGTGAATGTTCAGCGACAGTTTCAGTCTTTGGGTTGCAAGTACATTGCTTTTTGCAATCCATCTGTAAGTGAGAACATGGTTATTGTTCATTTGATCCTTTAAAACATTTTCTTCACTTTCATATTTGCTATGCCTGCCTACTAAGATTCCAGTAAAAAAGTTTTTTCTTGGAACCAAGAAAAATAAAATGCTGTAATAAAGAATTTTACCAGAAATGATACTGCTAGCTTTTTTAAAATGTGGTAGACCACGGTCATGGTACAGTCAAACATTCTGCTCATTAATTGCCAGGATGCAATTTCATTGCTGAAAGGATGGGGAAATTCAAAAGCTTCATTAAGACCTTTGGTACAGTCATCTGTTTTCCTCTGTTGATGTTTCCTGCCTCTGAGCTTGAAAGCTCCAGAGTGGCTTTCCAGAGCTGTGTCTTGGAGAGCACTGGGAGGCTACAAGCTGCTCTGCAAAGGTGAGGGAAGGGCAGCTCCCTCAGTGGCTGTGGTGTGGCAGCCTCTGCTGTGCCTCAGGATACAGGTGTATCCTCACACATAACCTTGTAGCAATACCAATAGCAATTCCTATAAATCCATCAGCAGGTGTAAAGGGTCAAGTTTGTTATGTGTGAGGAAAGCCTAACTGAAGGAAAGAAAGGAAGCAGTAAGTTGTCACAATTTTTTTAATCGTGCAAATAGTTCAGTGATTTGCAAATGGACGTTTAACTCTATGTGACCAAAAGCCGTAAGCCAGCTTCAGTCCTGATTGAATTTACTTTTCTGAAAGTAAGGGAATTGCAGCCTTGTGGTAGACAAGATAGCATATCTGAAGGAATTTGTCAGATGCTTCAGGGAAGTTTGGGTAATAGACAAGCTGTTGCAAAGTAGATTTTGTCAGTGTAAGCTTTCAGTTGCTTAGTTCTTGCAGATGCAGCATTCCCATTTTCTGCCTGGCCCTCTACTAGAATTTTTTTTTTTCAACGGTATTCCCTTTCACATTGACAGATGCTTAATAGTGGGAATTAAAATAGTCCTTGTGAGGAATTTGTTCTGTTTAGACCAGGCAGCATACATGAACTCATTCTGTACTGCTACCACTGCAACTAAATTTCAAATTACCTTTTAAATTGGATCTTATTTGGTAACTTACTATATTTTCTGTTACTGTGTTTTAGAGATTGGGAGTAGCTTTAGTGCAGCAATGACACATTTAAGTCAATACTAATGGTGAAAAAGGTTTTTAAAACTTGCTGCTCTTTTGGGCTTTGCCCTTTTGATACAAAGCATAGCGTTTGTTACAAAAGGACAGACCATTCTTTGGAAATGACATTTTCTTCTGACTATGACTGAGTAATGTATTTTGTCCCTATTTCTAATGTCAGAATTTATTAAATACCTTCGTTCACCTTTGTGGCCATTTCTTAATCTTCTTCTTTTGCTGTTACATAGTAGTAGGAATATTATTCATGTCAGAGCCTAGAGTAATGTAAAGGTTATATAGCTAAGAACAAAATCTTTCTTTTTTGTGTTTGTTTGAAGCTGCAAGTTTCAGAGCATTATAGTATTTAAAAAATCAGAATATTCTGGCAGGAGATGGTATTAGTAGAAATACTAAGACAAACTGTCTTTCCAAATTATTCAGTGCTAGATCAGTGTGTAATGCAACTAATGTGGTTAATCAGTTGTCATTCCTTAGCTTCCTCAGTGTGCTAACTCTTTGGAATGATGAAGTCCTTCTGGCCTAGACAGAAGTACTAGTTTGGCAGCTGATACCAAGGTCTCAGATAAGCTTATCTGACCAGTTGCTTGTTTTCAATGGTACAATTAAGGGCATTAGGCTGGAGATACAGTGAACTGTTAGTCTGAAACACCTTGCATGTGAAGTCCGTATGAACTGCAGGCCAACTATACCCACATTTGCAAAATCATTTTTAAATCAATATAGCCTACCTAACTGAAAATGTATATGCAAAAGCAGGTGTTAGTTCTTGGTCTTAGTTGCAGGATTAGTTCTTTTTTATCCCACATCAAGTGATCAGTAGACCTAACACAGAGGAAGCAGAAGTGACAGGGAAAGGAGATGCACCTTTCGTGTGGTGAATGCAGGATCCCAGACTGAGTTAAACCAGCTTAAGAACTGTGTAACTTGTCTTTGGTAGTCTTTGTAGGAAATGAGAAAAAATGTCTGGTTTGTACACAACCTTCAAACGTAATATACCCTAGTGGCTTCAGATCAGTGAGTAGTCTTACCTTTGAATATACCATTGAGTAGACATGAGTGTTTATTGTAAGATTCCTCTGAGATGTACAATTTAATAGAATATGTTTCCTGAGAAATAAAAATTAGATTCCAGTAGCATTTTTAAATAAGTCATGCCATTAACTTTTATAGCAGAAGATAAGGGTGGCATTAACAAATGATAACTCTAGCCTTCATGGGCCATTCCCCATGACTGCTTTAATGTGTGGCAGAACAGTGTTGTCAAAGGGCCAGGCAGGTTCTGATATCTGCCTGTCATTGCCTTCTGAAGAAAGCTTTGTTGATCTCTTTCAATAGACAGGGATGAAACATGAGGAAGTAAGCTGTCATCACTAAAAGTTAGCCTGAGTTACTTTACCTTCATGCCACTGCATTGCCCACACACATCTTTTATTTTTGCCTTTACCTCTAAAAGGACAGATGACTTGAAGATTCAAAAAAATCACTGTTATGTGGTATATGCGACCATAGCTGTCATGCAGAAAATACCAGGTTTGCCTGGATGCAAGCAACCATGTAAAGTTAAAATATGTGATACAAAACCTCCTTGCATGTGTGCAATAGTTTTCTTGTCGATTTTACTCACTGGACATCTTCAGTCTAAGAGGTTTTTTCTACGCTGTAGGGCATGTTACTGCATGAGGTGCTTCATAGGTGGCACGTGGCTTTGCGGCCGCAGTGGTGCACCTTGCCTTGTGCCTCCACTTGGCACATGTCTGGATGGCCTGGGGATTTAGAGCATTGCATGGAGAATGTGCCTTGTGTTGTAGAGACACAAACTTGGAAGCCGGGCTCTTCAATTTCCTTGAGCTGTGGAATTCCTCTTATCTGAAGTGATTAATGACTTCCAATTAGTCACAGGGTGTTTGGGTTGGGTTGCGTTTTCTTTTCAACAAATGCATGGAGCACGTCTCCTATGAGCACAGGCTTAGAGAGTTGGGGCTGTTCAGCCTGGAAAAGAGAAGGCTCCAACGTGACCCTGTAGCCCCTTCCAATACCTAAAGGGGGCTTACAGGGAGGGTGAGGCACTGGCACAGGTTTCCCAGAGAGGCTGTGGACTCCCCATCCCTGGAGGTGTTCAAGACCAGACTGAATAGGGCTCTGAGTAACCTGGTCTGGTGGAAGGTTCCCAGCCCATGGAAGCAGATGATCTTTAAGGTCCCTTCCAACCCTAACCATTCTGTGACTCCATGAAAAAATTTTTAAAAGCCTGTTGTAAGGCTATATTTTATTCTTCCCTTTTGCCAAAGCTATATTTAAATCTTCCCCTTTCCTCCATATTTTTCACTTATGTTTCAAAAGTGATCATTCTTAACGTTAACATTTATCAGTAAGAGTTGGTTTTGCACAGGGTAACTGCTTGTGCAGTACTTTGAATGCGGCTCATTTCAGGGATAAGTTTATACCTGATTTCATAAGAAGTTGTGTTACACCGGTTAAGAAGGTGATGAACTCTGGAAGTGGGATAGGAATGACCGGGAAGGCAAATTCCTCTGCAGTAGTTTTTGTGCCAAAACAAGTTCATTATTTAACTATATCTTTTTTTCTCCTGCTGGGAATATTTTTTCCCCAAAGGACTGTACCTAAGGTATACAGTAAGTTGGTGTCATATACAGTGCATTTATTCCTTTTTTCTTTTCAGGTAGGATCTAGTTGCGTGTTGATGACCTCTGCTGCTTGACCTACGCATAAATAAAATTGCCAGCACAAGTCCTTTCTCTTTCTCAGTACAAGCAGCACCAAAGCAGTCGCAAGGTACAGGATTACACAAAGTCAATAAAAGCACACTGAAGTAGAGAAATCACCTAAATAAACCATATCTTCCCACACTCTTGAGGTGCCCTGTTTTTTCTTCTCTAATTGTAAATTAAGAGTGATCAAAGTGATTGTGTTTAATATGAAGTGCCTTTTTTGAGCTGCTCAGGTGAACTCTGAGTGAACTAATATGATGGAAGAAAACCTGGTCTAGACAGTCATCTTACATCAGTGCATATGAAAAATTAGTAGGCATTTGGTAATGGGGTATTCATCACAGCAGGTAGCAGATGATTGCCAGGTTTCCCAGTGCCTTGAGCAGAGATAAATATCCATTTATGCTTCTATCAAGGCAACCGTATACTACCCCATATACTAGGTTATTTAAAAGGCTTCTGTTTAATCATAAATGTGACTGTTCTTATGCTGCCTCCTTAACAATAAAATTTTATCTGGATTTTGTATAAAATCCTGAAATAGTTACGCAAAAGCAGTCTTTGGCTGTATAGTTTCTTGATATATAGCTCAGTAATGCCATAGAAGGTTAGCCATTACTTTCTTAAAAAAAAAAAATCACCCCCAGGCCTTCTACCACCCTAAAAAGCAGAATTGGTTAAATATGAACTTAAAACCACAGAGATAGTAGTACATTTCAAATCCTAAATTAAATTGTACTGTACAGCGAAAACTGGAGAACAAACAGATGCAAATTACTGTTTTAATAATTTTGCACTGGAGTTTTAAAAATCAAGAGTATTCCCAGGATATAAAATATGCATAGCTTATGTGGAATTTTCACAACCCCTTACATTGGTTGCATCTCAAGTTTTACTGTACTTTGCCTTGTTCATTAAACATTAAAGTGTCTTCATATATTGACTTCACACGTCATCTTTAATGTCAGATACTGATAATCAGAACTTCTAAAACTTGTACTATGCATGTGAAATTTGCTCATTGATATCTATCATAGTAGTTCCTGCAGACTTAAGTCCTGGGGAGTTTAGAAACTTTGGATGCAGTAAGTAGGAAATCTGTCAGGTTTGGCAAGCCAGGTGTAAGCCTTAACATGATGGCAGTGTTGATAGTTAAATCATAATACAGTACTAAAGATTGGATATTAGGCAAAAAGTCTTTACAGAAAGGGTGGTCAGGCAATGGAACAGGCTGCCCAGGGAAGTGTTAGAATCACCATCCCTGGAAGTATCCAAAAAATGTGTTGATGTGTCACTTGGGGTCATGTTTTAGTGGTGAACACAGTGGTGCAGGGTTAATGGTTGGACTCAACAATCTCAGAGGTCTTTTCCAGACATAATGATTCTATCATCATAAGGATTCTAAGGATTCTATGATTCTAAGATATGGGAATTCCTCCACTGTTGTTTCAGCCTGTTCCTTGAGTTCTCCTTGATAGAACAGTATCCATAATGATTTGTATCCCATCAGGATCTGAGGTGTATCTAGCAAGAGGGGATAGACTAGGATTTCAGTGTAGAATCTGCACATCAGTAGTTGTTTTGGAGGGGGTTTTTGTTTAGTGAAAACTAGCTTTGATTTTCAATTTTGGAGCAAAAAAAGAAAAATTGGAATTCTGTAGCATAGACACCTTGTGAATATCCAAGGGGCAAGACCTGTTTTTTATGTGTTCTGGCCTGTAAACACGTAGACTGCTGTCGAAGAGATGGTCTTGGCCATTCTCTTAAAAGAAGTCTCACAAAATTAGATTTATCTTTTGATAGTTCCTGTGTCTTAAAGGCTAAAAATTAATTTCATGCCTCCCTTCTTCATGTTGGTTTTGTAAGTACAAATAACTACTGTCATTACTTTTTAAATTTCAATACCTCATTTCATGTGTCAACTGCAGCAGCACTACTGATGTTGTAACAGCTTCTACCTTATAAATGCCTTTTTATTAGAGAATATTTTTCAGATTGTTTCCATTTATTAGCAAAAGACCTTCCTGTACGAATTTAGGTGGTTATGTTTTTGTTTTGAGCTCTTTCTGTTAACAGAATTCACAGTTCTGAAATATATACTACATCTTAGATGTGTAGTCCTGCTGCAGCTGAGCTGCTTAGGCACAAAACAACCTTATTCCCTGTGCACAAGGAGGCAAGTGCATGTGGATTCTCCTATGCTATGCAAGCTAGCCTAACATTTATCCATGTCCAGCATTTCTGTCAGAAGATTATTAGCAACGATGCCATCATTTAGATTATTATAAAAAACAACAGTCTGTCTAGGAAAGTGAAATAGGGAGGTAGATGGTGCCATGAAATATTTTTTTACTGTCAGTTAGAAAGGTACAGGTGTTCAGGCAAAGACTTCAGATTCTCCTACTGGAAATCTTACAGTAATCAAGTGATATAGAAACTTGAAACCTGTTGTATTAACTCTTCCAAGAAATGTAAACTCTTCAAGAATCAGATCATAATGATAATATGCATTCAGGCTTGGGGCCTGATGCACAGTAGGACTTGAAAAACATTAAAGCCTGTAACTCAAACCATTACAATGAGCAGAGATGCTCCTTGGAAGGGGATTGAGAGTCCTGTGAAGTAACATTTTTTGATTATGCACCTGAAATTCAGTATTTCAGCAAGACTCAGGTTGGACCCACTGAACTTTAGGCTCTTCACTGGTGTGCCAGAATGGGAATTGGAGTCAACAGCAGCTCAGTCAAAAGGAAATTTTATCTGGAACAGGTTTAATCACCCCTTGAAAGTACTCATAGGGTTTGCTCAAGTAAATAGGAGTTCCAAAGGAAATTATTCAACTTTAAGTAAATGCAGTGAATCTAGCCCTTTAGTCTCTCTTGCCATCTCTTCTCACTTCATGCAGAAGTGTTAGTGTGTCATGAAATCTCACTTCTGTATCTCCTGAAAATTTCAACTTTGCTTAAGTTTGAAATACCTACCCAAAGCTTGAAAAGACATTCTGGTTGTCCCCAAATCAGAAAGTAGGTTAGCTCTATGTACAGAAGATACAGTATTTATTTTTAATTCCTTTTTAAATTTTTATTTTGAAGTTTTTAACTTCCTTGGCCTAAATTGCTGATACTGTCAATACTGCTGAAATGTAGTGTTTCTGCAACTGCTAGATTGCATGCATTAAAATAAATTAGGATTCCTGCAGGTGTCTGATGAAACAATTTAGACTGTTTAGTTTAAACTAGTTCTAAGCACCCACTCCTGCCAGTATTACTTTATATAAGTGATTTAGATTGTAATTTTCATTTATGGGCTCAGCTTGAGGGAGGAATATTTGCCTCTGCTGTTCTTCCTTGCTTGGCTGGAGGAAAACCTGTGAAATACATCTTCTTGGAAGAGACTGAGTCACCAAAAATAAAAGTTTTCTTGGGCAGCACCAGAGTTCACAGAAGCATGTGCTGCATTTCTCTTGGCATGCCACAACTAGGGAGCATGTCTCGGGAAACTTTTTATGTGCTGAGGCCACCATTGGTGCCAAATAAGGTGTGAATTCTGTAAATAGTAAATAAGCTATGTACAGACAAATCCATTCCACACTTTGAAAAATTGTGAATACTTTTAAGTGAGGGAGGTATCAGTAATTGCTCAAAATGAGAAGTTCTGAACCTGAGTGTGAGGTGTAAAATAACAACAAAGGAATTACTGTGAAATTAGCTTAATACATGACAGAATACTTGTTGGAATAGATTTGACTTCAGGGTGCCAGAACCATCTGTGGGAGATGTTCAAAACAGTATCTTAAGATTTCTTTTGACAAAAGAAAGCGCTTTAGGCCTTGGAATTCTTTTCTCCACTTCTATCTCCAACAAGCAGTGCTGGCCACCCGAAATCCTGTGTGTATGGCTTGGTTGAATGAGCTTTTTCTTCCTAATGGTAATCTTCCTACATCTAAGGGATAACAGGTGAATTTTGACAAAGCTGGAACAAAGTTTTTAATTTAAAAAACAAACAAGCAAACAAAAAATGTTATGGAATGTGCTGATTTTAAAGAAAATTCAAAAATGCTTTTTATACAGTGGTAGAAATCTTTCAAAATAAAACCTCCCTAATATCTTGATAGAACAGAACACTGAAAATTGCAAGTGAACACAAAAATAAAAATGCAAACTCCAACATTTCTTCCTTATTTAAACAAAAAAACCTGGCAAAATGAGCTAAAAATAACAAGCTATCTTTTCAGTTGTAAATGTGTAATCAAGTATAGAATATGTTCAGGATTTATTCTGTGTATGAATACTTAGATTACCAGTGGCTCTGGAGTGCTGAGTGGCTTTTCGTTATCAGTTACAGGTTTTTGGTAACAGGAATGTATCTAATTTAGTCATCTGGGAAGCAACACAGTTTGAATAACCAACTTTCTGCTTTTAGAATCTCTTGATAGAGAAGACACATTTTTTTCCATGTTCACTCATCTTTGAAGGGAATTCATACCAGGTTCTTAGAATTTTGCTTTTAAATCAAGTATTGTGCTAAAAAAAGTTGATCTGCAGCACCATCTCAGAAGCAGAGAAAATCATTAGGTTTAATTAGGATCAAATACTTGTTAAGCCCTGGTAGATTAATTGAGTCTATTCAGTAATAGAGAAATTGTTTGTGGGTAATTTGCTGTAGTAGTAACAGGTGAGGCACGCATGATTGAATAAATCTTCACAGAGATCTTTTTTCCTTGTGAGTTGTTTTCCATTTAGAGCAGCGGTTTTATTTACGTAGTATATGATTTTTCCATGATTCTTAGATATCTGAATCAAAATTTTTTTTGAAGCCTCACTTGTTAAATTGATAGGTTAAGGTGCCTAGAGGTATTATATCTCCTCATACATTCTTAAGTATAATTTTCAGCTGTAGTGAGTGCAAGTATGGGGAAATTGGTGAGATGATGAGAAACCCGTGAAGAGTTTGTGTAATGCACTTTTAGTGTCTGAGCATATTATTCTGTGATAATGTAACAAACAAGAAGCATCTTAAGAACCCAGGTAAGAAAACTGAATATGAATTATAGCCTAGGCTTTTTGTATTACAGCTTATTGGCTAAATTCTGGGCCTGTCAATGAGATACATTTCTTGTTGATTTACTGTAAATCAGTCACTATTGAGAATAAAAAACTTCGTTCTGCAGCTTCAAGGCGCAACCTTGAATGTTTACAACAAACTGTCATACGAAGGACCTTCTTACTGGGGTCTACAGTTATGACAGTTTCAGAGTTGTCTCGTTTTGAAGCTACAGTGCTTTATTTTGTCTTTAGTAGAGACAAATTGGTAAAACCAAGTGTAAATGCACAAGATTGTATGGGTAAGCTGAATGGAGGAAATAATTCAGCCAACAGTGGTCTGGACTTATTTATCAGCTGTATGAACTTCTCTAGATGGATGCTAAAGCTTTACCTATGTTACAGGATTTCAGAAGGAAGAATTACAATCAATTTTTTGTTGAGTCCCAATTCTAGAATCGTTTATCAAGGTTCATAACAGTAAGCAGTGACCATAGGGCGATCTTACTTCTTTTTAGAAAGTAATTTTAAAATTAAGGCTGACCTTTTCCAAAAAACCAAGAAGCACTGCTCAAAGGGAGTTCATTTCTGCACTTAGTCTCTAAACCCCAAAGAAATTATCTTTGCAAACTAATAAAGATAAAATTAAGCACTGTAGCCTGTGGCACCTCCTTCAAAGCTTTAAATGTAAATGTAAGGGTTGGAATTAGGTCAACCATTTTCTGGATATATTTTTCTAATAGTGCTTAGTATACTACTTAAACTGTAGAAAGCAGTAGTTTCTGCCTCTATAAAATTGTCAAGGAGCAGTGGAAGGAGAAGGTTGTTTGGGAGTGGCCTCATGGCTTTGAGTGCAGCATGTTGATGGCATTTCAGTTCCAGTCTCTTAGTTGTCACTGAAAAATGTGGTGGAGTAGTTTTATCCCTGCTAATAAAGTGATGAGTTTGAAAATGAGGGGGGATCCACACATGAAAGACACCAAAGTGCTGGGCTAAGATCTTTGGGTAACATCTTCATTTGTCAACAGCCCATACTGGTCAATGGTGGTCCCAGCAGTAGCCAGCCCTGTTCAACATTTAAGTAACAAGTGAGAAGACACTGCAGTTTCTCAAGTTTAATAAGGGCACTGTAATGTAATTGCTGCCTTTGGATGGACCAACACACACAAACCCTTAGATCATTCTGACTGGGGAAATGCTTTGTGTGGTCTGTGACAGCAGCCAAGCTCTTTGCACTCAGATCCCCTAAATGCGCGGGGTCTGGTGGCTGATTTAGCACAGGGACAGGCATACTACTTGCTGAAGGTGATTGTAAACAAGCCACAACAAAAGTGCTTGGCAGTGTTGAGCCACTGAGGATTCTTTCTTAATTGGGTGTTCCCAAATGGTCAAGAAACCCCAACCCAAGCTTTTGTGTAGTGCTTTTTGTCCCGTTGTGTCCAATTTCTGAGTGCTTTCCAGTTAATTGTGTTAACTTTCTCCTACTGATAGGAGCTCAGTTGGTTAGAGAATGATGCTAACAACACCAAGGTTGTGGGTTCGATGCCCATGGGGGCCATTCATTTAGGATTTGGAGTCAATGATCCTTCTGGGTCTCTTCCAACTTGGAATGTTCTGTAAACTTCTCTTAGTGTCATGAAGACGTCCTCAGAACTAAACCTGGTCAAATAAGGTAGTTGCTAAAAAAAATAGGCATGGGAAATTTTTTGGTGGCTGCTGAAGAAAAGGTATTTCCAAAAAGTGTTCTGTCACAGGATGGGAATGTTTTTATTAAGTTTTATGCATATATTATTCTACTTGGCAAACTCTACCTGAGATAACAGCAAGTGTATACTTTGTAACTTAGCAGTCATGCCACTCAAAACGGTTTGTGAGTTTCTCTAGCAGACAAAACAAGAAAATGCAGAAGCTTCATGAGTTCTTTTAGTAAGGGCAGAGATTTGTGTTTGGGTATAGCATTTGGGTCATACAAACCAGCAGTTACTCCAAAGCTTGCCACCTCTTCCAAGCCTAAGCAAATATTTCATGGTTCGTGGTGTCATACTCAGGATTTACTTTTACAGCCAAAAAGCATATGTGTGTGCAGAAACAGGAATTTATTATTAGTCTGTCAATGTTATAAGTTCAGTCAAAACAGACCAGTATAAAGCCTGTTGCTTTTTACTGGTAATGGCAAGGATTGCATTTACTGGGCTATTCTGGACCTGGCAACAGAAGCATAGAAATTTGAAGTTTCCCGTGGCCTATCTACCATCTTTGGTTTTGGGATGAAGGTGATGCCTCAAATCTTAGAATATTTTGTGTGCATCTGGAATCTCCTCCTATTCGGGTTGTTGGCTGCCCAGTGCTATCTACAACCAGGTTTACCTTCCATTTCGTGTTTACCAGTTAGTCCAAGAAGAGTTTTTCTGTGTCAATTACATTAGTTACCAGGTTCTAATTTCTTCAAGTGAACATTTGGTTATGAGGCCTCCAATTCTATCAATGGTTTTGGAAACAGTTTATTTCTAATTAACCTTTCAATTGAAACTTACTCTATAGCAGAGTTGCAATTGCTGTGATCAGAGAGATGATCTCTAGGACAGTAATTCAGAAGGAAGTTTAGTCACATACTTATACACTTATTATATGGCAGCCTGTAAGTAGCTTTAATTGTATTGACCTTTAAGGAGAATGTGAGTAGTCTGCAGTTTTTACCAAGGAGAAAAAAAAGAATCACAAAATAGTGTCAGAAGAGTACTTGGGTACTTTTAAGTAGAATTATATACGGGTGGATAACATTGAGACTTATTACGGTGAAAGTGCCCTTTTGTAAATAATAGTAATAAGTATTTGTTAACCATTAAAAGAATATAAATTACATACTGGAACTGCACAGTCTGTCAAACTAATACTATATGCCTGTTTAAAATTAAGAGGAAATAGTCTTTTCCACATTTGTGAACATATTTTTCTGCCTTCTTTGTGGGAAGTGTACGCATTAAAGTTTCTGGCATTGCAGCTTTAGTACCAGAAAAATGTGAGAACTAAGACCTCTGTAAAACCAAAAGCGAATGTGTCAATTTTTTCTGCAAGAACGTCTTTTCCATTAGAAATACAGACTTAATATCATGACTACCCAACAGCTGCTGTTTAAAAACTCCACTCTATGGACAGCAGCTGAACCACTCACTCTCTAGGCTGGATTGGAATAAGCATGTCTGATGAGCATCTGAGAATGATAGCTGGAAGGCAACACTCATGACAGCTGGGCCAGTGAATATAGACACTCATGCTTAGTGTTGTGCAAAGGCCAGCACTTGAAGTCCTGGTGAGTGGATAGGGAGCGTGGAAGGGGTCAGATGACACAAGATGCATTTTCAAATACGGTCTGTAATTATATGCACCATTTCATGCATGTGATACTAATTGCATACATAATTTCTGGCGTGCTGGTCCTCATGTTTAGCCAACTGTGGAGTTTACATGTGACTTTTCTTTGTGCATATGCAAATTTTATGACTTATTTTCGCATGCAGTCATCTGAAAAGATGAGGACACACTGCTGTATTCACCGGGGTTTGCTAATCTGTGAGCCGAGTCAAGGCTGTCCCAAAATCATACCCAACAGTTCCAGTCTGGAATGAATACATTTTGGTTATGAAAGAAATTATTGGGCAAAATTAGTGCGATCAAAACACAATTTTTTAAATTACTGTTTTTTCTCAGTTCTTTTGTATTCCAGAAAGAGAATGCCAGATGCTGCATTGATTTAAAGCAGATTGTTCATCTAGGTATTAGTAATGTTCTGTACAATTCGATGTGGCTAATGAAACACTGCATGCTACCTTCGGGGCTATAACTGTGGCTTGGCATAAAAATACGACCTTGACATTCTTTGAGCTGCACAATGAACTGGTCAATAGGAAATGACTACAGTTTGTAATCCTATGTAGTCCCAGAGTAAACACACATTATGTTCCCAAACACAAAGAGAAGTAAAAGCTGGAGAGGAAGGTGACTTACCGCTCTTAATACGTCCAAGTAAACTGTACATTTCCATTTCCTATTGTACAAAATACCCTTTGTTGACAAGCTATGTTTACATTGAGGTGATTGGACACTCTTTTCAAGTGATTATTGGAATGGATGCAATGATATGCTAGGTATTCTAGTAAGACATGATTCTGACAAGATACAGTTCATTGAAAGGCCATTTATCTTTGTGGGATAACTTCCTGGTCATCTCAAAGAAGCTTGCTTCAAATTTGGGGGAAAAAAAGCAACTTTGATGTTAAAAATTGAGGCCTGTATCTGTCACGCTTACGTTCATAACTACGGTAAACAATGGGAGCAACTCTGGAGTACTGCATTAACTTTTCATTTCTGTTTTTCATGAGAAATTGCTGACTCATTGTAAAACTTTAAAGATGAAACGATCTTTTTCCAAGTTCAGTTCCAAGATACTCTTGCAAATTATATGGATAGTTTTAAAATAAAATATATTGGACTTTGTAAGTATGCCTTTGTTCCTGGAATGGCGGGAATTTAATACATTAATTGTAGTGGAAATACATCATTTTAAATAAAATTCTTGACACTGTTATGAATCCATGGAATCATCCAACAGAGTTTGTTTACATTCTCACACATTTTTGTGTTTCTGCTCTACACAGGGAGGTGCATAATTTTTGCTTGCTTCAAGCAAAGTCATGCAGTATAAGAAGATGAATGAGCTGTGGATTCTGATTGTTTAGAAACACTTGTCCAAGTTCATAGCTTCCCCTTTGATACTACAAGCTTAGTAGAGAATTTGGCTAGATGTTTAACATCTGCATCATTAGCCTTAACAAAAAATGTAAATGAAGAGAAAAAAGGAGCTCTACAATTTAGCTGTGACGCATTTGCATGCTTTCTCCTCTTAGGTTGCTCTGATTATTTAGGGTACAGAGACACTCTTCCCTGAATGACATAGGACAGTCTGCTTCCAAAATGTCATACGGCCAGGGTCCAAGTTAAAATTTACTTCAGTTTAGAAATTCAGACTCTTCTGTATTCTACAGGGAACCTAGATCGGACAGTGAGCTTGAAATCTCTGAAATTCCTTGAGGGCCCGTGGAAGAAAAGTGCATGTGCAATGAGGATTCAGATAACCCAAAGCATTGCACAACTGTGCTGGTTCTAGAACAGACATGTAAACGTGGCACCATACCTGAGCTAGTAAGATGTATGTGGGAAAATACTGGACCCTTGCTACTCTTAGGATTAAATTATCTTTTTTGCTATACTATGCTTTAGAAACCTGGGAGTTTGGAGTGACACCAGCTTGGGGTCTTGAAGTAATGGCAATTGAATTTTACAAACATACCCTTAGAAAGCTGGATATGCTAAACTCAGCAGTATGATTATTATATGTCTGGGTTCTTCAGTTGGCTTGGTATCCTAATCTAACGATTGTATCCTAATTCTGTGTTTCTGTATTTACATGCATGGCCTCCCTGGGAATTCTGCAAGAAATTGGATAGCAGGTGTTGGCACTCACACATACATCTCTTGTTAAGGAGAATTTACTTGTCCATGCTCTGTCTCATTAACAGATAGCACTGTACCTCTGTTACTATTAGTAAAAGTTTAGTGAAATATTTGTCTGTTTACTCTTGTTGGCAGTTGTATTCTGAATTTGATTTTATTCAGCAAGAGATTCGCAGTGGTCTGTGTATTTGTTCCCCTCAGTTTCTCTCTCAAGCATATCTGCTATTCATAACATTCATCAGTTATAGAAAGCAGCACCAAAAGAAGATAATATAAAAGCTCAAGTCACACCCCCCATTGTTTTAAAAGCTGACAGAAGAAAATGTTTAATTCTTAACTTTATAAGTATTTGTCCTTTTTAAAAATTTATAATCATTTTTGGTTTCATTTCTCTTCTTTGGGCAACTAATGAAATACTTGTATGCAATATAAAAATACTAAATATATAGAATGAGCTTTGTTTATGTGCATTGTTCCCACAAATATATGATGCCTTCATCTTGTTCTCTTGAGGGTTGAGTTTTCCATCATCTATATTTTATTAGTATTGTTACTTAACCCATTGCAGAGGGTAAAGAGGGGGATGGGAAGGAGTCTGTTCTTATAGCCATCAAGATGCTTTCTCCTCTAGTGAAATGTTTACTGCTAACATTTTGTAATTCAAAATAACAGTCAACATATAGTTAATGGCATTTAAATGTATAATGAGCAATTCCTATATGTAAGATAGGAAGGAAAAATTAAGAGGCTCGATTAAAGTGATTGTATCAACAAAATCTGGCATTTGGAATTTATCAAAGGCAGAGAATATTAAATCTTAGCATGCCATGCCTGTTCAGCCCTAAGGTTTTGTCACCTTGTCACTGATGATGTGAGTTTCTTCGTATTGCAGATAGTTTGTGTTGAAATAAGGTGGGGGAATGTTCTGAAGAAAATGATTTTTTTTGTCAGCTCTTCAAGTGAGCGAGGCACCCTTATCTAGACCTGCTGTTTTCTTTTCCTATTACCATAAATATAACCTTTCATATACTTTATAAAGCAGAAGTGAGGCAAAACAGTGCAAACCTCTAACAAAGGTGTTAGAGAGATGCTGGGAAAAATGCACTAATGAAAGAGTCTACACGTTTGGTATAATTTTCCTTTATTTCCTTGTGTATGTCCAATGACTCATTTGTAAAACTACTACTAGTAGTTTGTATGTCAGTAGAGAATAGCTATAAACACATAAATAATCTGGCTTTAGAAATTGTTTATTAGGCTGTGCCTTGTGTCAAATGTTTAATAGTTGACATGGTTTTATTACTCTGAAAGAAAGACTGTTGTACCCTTCTGGATTCAGAGGTGGATAGACTTGGTTTAGGTTTTTTAGTTGCTCAATTTTGCAGTAGCTGCGGTTTTTTCAATATTAACATAATTTAATCTTTACCGTAAGGCATGATCAGTAATGCAGTATCAAATGGTAACTGTCAGCTTCTTAAATTCTTCATATTAGTGTTCAACTTGACAGCTAATTTGCAAGCTCCCTCCCCCCACCACATGTGATGCTATAACTTTTAGTATGGATGAATCCTCTGACTCCAGCTGGAAATGCAAATTAAATGTGGTATGATCCGGATTCTTTTATATGAGCAACCATATTCAGTATATTAGAGGCCAAAGATATACATGACTTCTCTTTTAATGCAAACAGGAAAAATGGAGAAAATAAGCAAAAGACAAATAATCTCGTGGTTTCCACTGGAATTTTCTGTAAGTATGACCAATCAGGTAGGTAGGGAAATCTGACTTTATAGGTTCCCACCTAGTAGGGCTGCCCCTTTGTAACCACATACCAGACAAGAAGGCTTTGGATGCTTTTACTATATAAAGATATGTTCGTGTCAAGGAGTTTGACTGACAGTTTTTTAAACTGAAGTATTGTTTATTCTTAGAAAAGAAACAACATCTTGTGTCTAGATATGGCAAAAATATTTGCAGTGGACATTTTTGGAATGAATTAAAGAAAAGAAATAGTCTATAAAAAGTTTGGCAAAGTAGAAAGCATAAAAATATCCCTGAACGTGCTGCATTGCAAAACTGCAGAGTTAAAGCTGTTTTTCCAGGTCTTACAGTAGCCAAAAAATTGTTTAGACTGCTTTTAATATAAGCTCAGTAAACTGTGTGCAAGTAGAAAATGTATGCTTTCTAATATGCAAAATCAGTGCTAAAAATCTGTTTCACGTGAGGGGTTTCTTTTTTCTGAGGCCTAAATCTAGCAGGTTTCTACAGTGCATGGTTAGTTGTAGCTTGGGAATAATCCCATCCTTATACAGAAAAGCCTGTTTTTAGATCTCAAAGAAGGCTATGGATTCTATGAGCATTTATTAAAGACTTTGAATCAGAGCCCTGATACTTTTAAATGGGAAAGCTAGGAGTGGAAACCTGCTACAGGCCTGGTATTAGCCATAATTACAGCTTCAGATATTCAAATCAGAAAGCTTAATTTCTCCACAGTATGCCCAGATCTGTGTCTACGAAATACACCACAGCAATGTCTGTTACAGGGAATACATCAACACTGTTGACAGTAGAAAAAAAATTATCTGACGGCAGTAGTTTTCCTTTGCCTTGATTTTCGTCATTTGTCAACTTCTGGCAGATTGTCTCATGTCAGAAAACTCTTGTGTCATATGGAATAATGCTGTCATTCAAGGCTAAAACTGATAAGTAGGCAGTTCTTGGGCTGCTGATTCTATTTAACACATTGGGTGCAGAGCTCACCCTTGGCCTTCCTTTTCTGTGTGCAGATTCCACATATTGTGCCTGAACAGCTGCAGTGGGACCACAAAACGCCAAACAGATGGTGTGCAAAGCCCAGGACAGTCTTGTGTTGCTTTTGCTTCACAGCTGATGCATCCTCAGTGCTGTAGTGATACTGTAATGTTGTGGCATCAGAATGTATCATAGCAGCATGGCACAGTATTAGTACAAAGCCTGGAAGCCAGTGTCCTCATTTGAGAACCTGTGAAAATCTAAGGTTATTTTTAGACCTTTGCATCCTTCAGATATGGTTTATGGGATGTGTAACAGCCTCATCTGTCTTAAGACAGCAGAGGAAACTTGCTTCAGGCTTTTCTGTCATCCAGCTCTCAAAGTACCCTCTTTGCGTACCTATCCTATTAGGGAAGGGTGGATTTTCAGCAAAGATGACTGCAGACAGAGCACTAAGATCAGCTGAGACTTCCATGCCTTTGAGAGGAGATAAGCTGCGTGAGCCCTGGAGGCAAGGCAGGAGCAGTGTGTTGCTGCCTTTCCCTTCAGCTCACCTCTCTGGCCAGCATGTCAGAAAGCATTGCACTGCTCCGTCAGTACTCGCTTATGGAAAATGTCTGATGAAGCTGTTGTATGCCATGAAACAAAAAAGTCTGGAAATTGTTACAATACTTGTAAATTATTCCGTTATTTGAGGCAAGGTCAGGTGTCACTGCATAGTTTCTGTAGGACTTGGAATTTAATACCTTTTCTGTGATTCAGTATTTACCCTGGGAAGGAAAGCAAGTTATAAAATATGACTACATACCTTATCATGGCTACTAATCTTGCTTTTGGTGCCTTGTGGCCTTTCTTACATTGACTTAGTTTCTTCTTTCATGAGAAAGTAAAAATTCAAAACATTCCCTGCTTTTTATTTTAAATGAACTTTTAATATTATGTGGGGCTTGTACTTTCTGATACACCTTTCTTAAGTATGATCTGAACATTTCCTCTTAGTTCAAGCAGGATGAAAATATTTAATGAATGGGTTTAATGAATCTTATGAAACAATTGTATACATACAAAAAGCTATTTTCACATATATGGGCTGGGGATGTTTCTAAATAGGACCCACAGCTATCTAATTAGACATGCATGGTGTTAGTAGGCATTTGTAGTACTCACAGGACTAGTGCAAGGACAAGGAATCCCTGCTGAAAATTTTCCATTAAAAAGATAACTGCATAGTACAAGGTCTTTCTAAAAAACTTGCTTAAATTTTTTCCTGTTTTTAATTAGGTGCTGAGATCTAGATCTAAAGAGACTGAAAATAGAAAAACTATTTTCTTTTGTAGGTAGTAGAATTAATCATGCCAGCAGTGACTATGGAATTGTGAAAGATTCAAAACAGAGTGTTTTGCTTATAGTTTTAGGATCTGATGATCCTGGTAGACTTGAGTGTTTGGTGTATACAGTGCTAATTTATTTCGTATTTTGCATACAGTATGACAGACTACCTCTGGTTAGTTAATAGCTACAGTACCTAGGTGTGTGCTACCTGTACCAGGAGTGTCCAAATGTTATTTTTTCTTAAGATGAGATTTCTAGGAGTTTTTATTCTCCACCATCACCCTATTGGGTTCAGCCGTGTGAAAAGTTGGTGAAGGGAGAGAACACCGGTCCCTCTGGTATGCCCCTTAAAGGAAATGATCAAAAAAAAAGCCTGATTTGTGTGTTAGGTGGGAGTAGTGTGCTCTCTTTAAAAATAAAACCCCAAAAAATGTGTAAAAAACCCAGCACAGACTAACCATCAGTTACTGCGAAAAATGCTGTTGAATTAATTAAAATGTTGCTTTCACTGGTCACAGAATCACAGACGTCAGTGTGAGTTACTAAAACTGGATAAATAGATAGAGTTTGCACATTTTCAGTCAGAATTGGAGACCAACCAACAGAGTGACTAGTGGGGTACTTTTACCATGAAATTTAGGTGGAACCTAAAAGGAGTGTGGTGAATTTCAGCTAAGTCAGAGGGCCTCAGTGTAGGGGCTGTTGGCTACATTCAAATAATCTGTTACTCTTGGTCAGCATGAAGAAGGAAGAGATGCAAGGTCTGAGCTGTAGCCTAGTTATGAAGGGAATGAGAGAAAGATAGTGTGCAAAGGGGAAAGTGTTCTGTTCCAAACCTTACATGTTGTGAGATGATAATGGCAACATGTAATAATACCACAAAGAAGAAAGAAGTTTTAAAGAATGGTGTGAAATATGTTTGGGCTCTTTACATTGTCTTTCTGCTCAGTGTGTAGTATGCTTACTGAAATAATTTTTATTTTTTAATGGGCACCTCCAGATTGAGGAATGACAATGGATCTCAAAGTATGTTCAGCAGAATTGTAGGATGGAAACTAAATCTGCTTCTCAAGGCCTTAGCAAGGACTGGAAGAGAGAAACAAAATACATACCTTGTGGTGTTGTAGAGGTTCTCAGTCAAATGGTTGTTGCAAAGACAATGATTCTCCCATCTCTGGCCAGTACAAGAATGGCAAGTTACAGCCCCTTGGGCTGGGTTTAGGGAATTGCAAGGACAGTGTCTGGACCTGAGAAGTCCTGGTCCTTTCACAAGGAATAGCTGACAGCTGATAATTTTTACATATCAAAATATAGGTGTAAAAATAAAGATGTCAGGAAGATTTGGGATGGCCTCTGGATGTTAATTTTTCTCTCAGAAAAGCCATAGTCATAACAGAAGAACACAAATGTGAAGACTGAACACACGGTAGCAAATAAGTCCCATAAAAACCCCAGATTAGGTCAAACATTGATGAGAAAACTGGTCCCAGCTGGGGGTGAGGGGGGTGCAGAACTGTGAGTTGAAGCATTGGACAATTCTACTGAGGGAAAGTAAAAATAGGTAAACTACCTATTTCTGTCTTTGATGCTTTCAAATGTATGCGATAACCTCTGATGTGTTAAGTTGTCCCATAGTCTTATTTGGAACATTCTATTAACAACTTGGAAAAATGATATGCACACATGTGTGCCATAAAAAGCAGGCTCTTTTAAAAGAGAGACAGAATTTGCTTCATAATTAATAAGTGCTTTAGGTGTGTTTATGGAAATGAAAAGAACATCTTCAGGCCTGTGCTTTAGCCGTGTTTTGCCATGACTCAAGCCTTGTATCCATTTTCAGCTACCAGTTTGTGGTTGGGTGATGGGTTTTTTTCACTACTTATATTAAGAAACTGATAAAATAGTCACTATAAAAAAATCAACCAAGCTTCTTTCATCACAAATGCCTAGTGAAAATGTATAGTGAAAAGATAGCTAAGACAGCTGTCATATCCTTGGCCATTTGCCTCTCTGTGTTACTACTTGCATTGTGAGTTGTTCACATTAGGTGATAGATTTGGCAGGTAATAAATTAGCTGTAGCTGTTGAACATGAGTCTCAAAAGCTATTTGCCAATGTGTTAACATGGCCAATGCATTTATGTTTCTTTACAGGGTAAAATGAGAATGTTGTTGAATTTTATGTGAATAATGGATACATTATGTGTATACATCTGTATGACCTTTCTGCTAAAAAGGCTAAAATATAAAATTCCTATAATGCTCAGACTGGTCCAGGTGGCAGAGGCCAGAAATAATGTATCAAAAAACTTAGTCTGTAATCACAGATCTTGAGTCTTTTGTGTCATGATTTTTCATGGACACTTCTTTAGGAACTTTGGTTGGCTAATGTAAAAACAGATCTAAAAAAACTCACCATTTTACCTACAGTAAACTTAAGCTTGTGCCAAAAATGAGCTTGTGCATAATAAAATGGTGACAACACACTATAAACAGAACAGTTTATTGTAGATTAAACATGTACATTTATATTCTAAAGCTGAGCTACAGAAAATGCAATTCTCCCTTACCTCTGCAATGTTCACTCACTTTACTGATGATACAAAATGCACAGTTGTTCAGGATGCACTCTAGGGAATGGCTGAACCCATTCTTCTTCCCAGGCTTGTTTATTTCTGACCATCATTTTCTTGGTGAGATCATCAAGGTCATTTTATGTCATTTCCTCCTGTACTGCCATGTGTTGGGGTTTTTAGTCGGTTTATTTTTTTTTCTTTGTTTTGTTTTGGTTTGTTTTTTTTATAAAAGGCAAAAGAGCCCCTTTTCACCACTGCATTTTTTTTCTTGATATGCAAAGTAATGACATTCAAACCCCAAACTCTGGAACTGGCTGAGTTTAGACAGGCTGTCCACTTCTATTTCCAAAGCACAAAGATGGAATGTATGGAAAAGTTAAAATGTGGCTGCAGACCCAACGTGTAACTACCCTTGACATACTTGGGATACTCTTGCTAGTGTAGCTCCTGTGCAGGTGGCTGTCATTGCTCTAAAGGCATGCAATCCACTTCTGTTCCTCTGGAGGTTCACAGGTCTTGTTTTGCAGAGCTGGTCCTCGGACTATAAGTGCTGCCTGGAGTTATTTCATCCTTGGTGCAGGACTTCGTTGAATTTCAAGAGCTTCCTGTCAGCCTGGTCCTCCAGCATTTGATGGATCCCTCCATTGTAACAGCAACTTCCCAAGTCTGGTCATCTCCATGAACTTGAATTTGCTTGGTACTAATGACCCATAAAAGAACAGTTGCACTGTTTCAAGGAATGTTTACCTTTTTTAATAAGGAGCCAAATTTATAAGCCTGGTAACCTGTCTCATTGTGCCAAATGTACATGAAATTCCAGAAAGTTCAATACAAAAATTCCTGGCAGGCATTTTTTTCTTGCTCCTTCACAGAATATTTTGTTTCATTTATTTAACAAAATGATACTGCCAGAGTTCGTATTGATTCTTTGTTCTCACACTGAGAAATGAGTCCAGGTACCCTGAGATGCAGTCCAGTACCTAAAACCATATGGTTAATTTACTCTGGATCATTTAGATATGATTTGTTTAAAGGAAGCCTTAGCAGTCTAAGTTAATACAGCAGAAAGTTCATTCGCATGTGCTCCACAGTGTCTCTTGTGGCTACTGTTAGTTAGTTCATGTCTCAGAATTGCCAGTTTTTGCTCCTGGCAAGAATTTTCCAGGCTCCTCTCAAATGCCTTTTAAAAAGACTTGTCAAAAGCAGTGCAGAGAAAATTACTGTTACAAAACCACTGCTTGCTTTCTCTGTTATTAAACTCTTCCCATGTCTGCCTGCCTGGAAGCAGCAAGAAGAGCTGCAGAGATGAGTCAAACACGCAATGGAGTAGCACTGTTCAGCTAGTGGGACACTGTGACCGCTCTGACCTCTGAGTGACTTGCTAACTCTCCATCCAGTGGAAGCTCAAAACAATTAGAGCCTGTCCAGCTACACCCACATTTGTTTCCTGCTGTCATACTTCAGGGAAGTCTGCTCTGTGTGGGACAGGGGTGTGGAAAATGTTCTACAGGAGCCAAACAGTAGCGGCTGAAAACAAGACAACTGGTGTTGTGTTGGGCATTGGTGTTAATGCCCATCATCTTCATGTGTGAGCCATACATGCGAAACTCTGTGAAATAAAATAGTTACTAAACATAATTAGCTGAGACGTGTTGGAGTGTGGCACTTCACTATAATTTAAGTTTATATTTATTTAGCCTAGCATTCTTGGAAAAAGAAGCAAGTGGTTTGACAACCTTCTAGCCACAGTGGCGACAAACCCAAAGTCCTGTGGTGAATAATTTCTTATAAGACACATTTCAAAAGTATCATTTTAGTAAAGGCAGGACTGCTTTTCTGTGAATATCAACATCTCTAGTTTCTAGCTTGGTAGATAGTGTATGGCTTTTTGACAGCAACTTTCTTGAATAGCGTATCAGCTCATATACAGTACAAAAATTCTCAGATGAAAAACTGAGATCAGGGGAGAGGAGGGCTCTTCATCCTCCCATGTCTTGGAAACAAGGCTTGGAAAAAAAAGGTGCTTTTTACTTGTGTATGTGGTGATATTTATGTAACAGGTGACAACATTGATCTTGGTCACTTAAGTAAAATAATGTTTGTATTGCTGAAGTCCTCAAGACCTGGTTCAAATATGCTGGTAATGGTTAACCCTTAACAGGAAATAATTTATATTTTAAACATTAAGATGAAGTTCTTAACATAAGCTGCTATTGTCAGGTTTTCAAAGCACAGAAGTTGCTGGAGTACAGCAATGCAGGAATCTTGCTCATTTGCTTCAAGTACCTATTTCTACAACAGTGCTCACTGTGTGTGCTCTTTTAGAATATAAATCTCTAGTTGTGTAATTATATATTTCATGGGGGAAAAGGAGTGACAGGTTTTGTTCCTTTGAGATAGCACAAACAGAAATGTTTTGCCTCTCAATCAGGCTGTCTTAATGCTGAAACGTCAGGAAGCCGTTAGATGTCCTTGGTGGTATAGAAATAGGACTTCTTTAATGGAAGAAGATTAAACCAGCCTAAGAAATTTTCATGGATTTGATAATCATTAATATGTACAATGAATTTTCCTCTTGTAAACGGTACTAAAAAACTGAAGTGATGCATAGGGGAGAAAAGGTGACGGAATTGCTTTTTGATAGTGGTTGATAGTTACACCATTTTTGACAAAGGTCATTTGAATTTCATAATAAGGTGATACTTTGCACACTCTTGGATAGAAGTTACTGTAGAACTTGTATTAAATCACTGAGCACGATCTGTGTATGAGAATTTAAGACAAATGCTGGTCCCTTGTAAGTGTATCTGTCAGAAAACAAAACTGTGAATTATCTGAAACAAAAAAGCCCAAAAATTACTCTAGAGCCACTGAACAGATCTGCTTTGTGGTGCTTCTGCAAGCAAGTCCTCATATGGCAGCATTCAGAATATCACATGTATGTTCTGTATCTGCTTTCTAGAGGCAAAAAGGTGAAACTATTGTATTGTAGTAGTTCTTCTGTCCCCTTCTATTTGCTGTATGGTAATACAACAGTATATATTGTTGTCCATTAATGTTGACAGGCCACTACAAATTGTGATTTACTGAACATTAAGTGTAGCCATGTAGTGGTTAGTTGTAGGTGACTTACTAATGCATAGTAGTAGTTTGTATTTACATGGTCTCTAAATTTAAAAAAAATACAAACCAAAGCAAGAAAGCCTGTAATGTGTTTGATGTCATAAGTGGTGGAAGAAATTCCAGAGTCTGTAATGTCTGTTTACATAGAACTTCCTTGTATGAAACAGGTTTTTAGTAAATGTGAGATAATTAAGGGGTTGGATCCTAAATTAGAGTAAAAGGGCACCACTGACCTCAGTTGAACTTCACTAGTTTATAACAGCTGAGGAAATAGCAGGAAGTATTTGCATTCTTCACTATTTCTTAGACTGGAAGATAGAGAAAAGAGCTGTTGCCAGAGGGAAAACAGAAAACATTACGAATTGTTATAGAAAATGGTATATTTTAGTTTGGAGTAGGACTCTCTTTTATTGCTAATATTATGCAAATAGGTATTTATTAACTCTGATGACTCACTTTTTGCTTTCAGTTAATTTAAGTAGTGATTTGGTGTCATTTAAATGAAGCTGATACCCTACTCATATGCAAAACTTCAGAGGTCATCAAGTTTAAGCACAGTTTCCTTGCATGTAGCAGAAAAGTAGAGGACTTGGGGCTGCATGCTTTTACTAAGTGCAGAGTTTCTTCTTGGAGGGATATAACATGCAGCATTTAGTTCTATATGCTTATGGAAATGAAGAGACTTTTTGCATGCATGGGCAGCTTTTGTACAAGTTCAGGTGTTTGGAAGACTCTTGCCTGATATCCACTAGAAATGGGGTACATAAGAGCAGCCTTCTACAGCCACTGAATTGTGGTGGAGGATATGACTGAGGTATGTATTCGTGTCTTTCTTGCTCTTTAACTCAGGTCATAGCTTCGTCTGGTATCACTGTTTCTAAAATCTACCAAACTGAAGCAAATCAGCCAGTCTCTAAAAATGCTGGCTAGAGCGGAAGGATGGATTGTGTTTGCCAACCAGCACAGAGGCCATGAGACACAATGGGATATTCAACATAAAATAAGAGTCCCAAGGGCACAAGGGAACAGTTAATCATTTTTGAAACCTACAGTTCTGGTTCACTTAATATTCAGAAGCATTTGCTGTTTCAGAGTTTCTGCGCTTCATAAAAATTCAGTGGTTTTGGATGCCATGGCCTTAGTTACTGATTCACTGCTGATATGTTCATAGGGCCTTGTCTTCTACTCTAATTTTTGTTTATGCTGATGTCACGCAGCTAAAGACAGTGCAGGACGGTCCTGCACTAGAGCACAGATGCAGCTTATATCCTTCCTTAGACATCCACAAAGCCTATATTCACATCTGTTACCATGTCTAGTAATACAGTTTTTGATAGTTATTCTGCCAGTAAGACAGCCTGCAATTCTCAAACAAAAGTCATATTCGAGAACACACTGTTGCTAGACACTGGTTGTACAGTATATTTCTTTACCACCATAATAACTTTTTGAACAATTGCAAAGTGTTTTTTTCTCTTTATTTGGTACATATTCTGGCTTTGATAACATGCAATAAAAGTTTTAAAACACAAAGGCTTCACAGCACAATAAGAATTTTATGTAGCAGTGTTGTTTTCTTTTACTAATGGATCAAATTTGATGGCTGTTGTCAAAGCAAACTAAGAATGCATGTTGTGGTTTACCCCCAGGCAGCAGCCAAGCCCCACGCAGCCGCTCACTCACTCCCCCACCAGCAGGACTGGGGAGAGAATTGGAATGGTAAAAGATAGAAAACTCGTGGTTTGAGATAAAGGCAATTTAATAGAGAAAGCAAAAGCCACACACTCAAGCAAAGCAAAACAAGGAATGAATTCACTGCTTCCCATGGGCAGGCAGGTGTTCAGCCATCTCCGGGAGGGCAGGGCCCCATCACACATAACAGTCACTTGGGAAGACAGAGTCACAGAATGACAGAGTGACAGTGTTGATTTTCAAAATGCTCACTGTTTTGTAGTATTAGCGTTAGGTTACCATGTGATACAAAAATTTCTAGCAAGAGTTGCACAGCTTTCATTGTAGTGGTTGTGTTGAGACCACCAGTTTTGTAAAGTAGTAAGCACATGTGTTCTTTAGTAAGTAATAATAAAATAATTGTACTGAGAAACAGTGTGACAGACACTTAGAATGAGTTTTAAAGTACATATAAAGCAGACATCTCTTACCCAAGCAAATAATGAGTTATATTAGATTGCTGTGCTATATCAAAAAATACTGAATTCAAAATAATGTATCACAGGTAGAAGTAGTATAGAAGGTTTTTAAAGATGATGTATGAACATGAGAACATGGTTTCAAGGAGGTATAAATTATTCTAAATGAGAGCAGAATTTATATATTATAGCTATATAGCAGAAGGGAAGAGGAGAAAAATACAAACCTTATCTGCAATCTGGTGTTTGCTTTGTGGTTTCTTTAAGGTAACTAATACTACATTAAAATATGCTTGAAGGCAAGACACTGTTGCTGTGTCAGTAGTTAAATTGACGTGACTCATAGGGCAGAGCTAAAGAGCTGAGTGGAGTTGCATGGGAAACTGCTGCTTTGATTTACAGAAATTGTTTTGAAATTACAGGAAGTATTCCACACTTTCTAAGAAAATCAAAACCTGAATGTCAATGTCAAATTTCTGCGAGTGGAAAGACCAGATTAAGATAATTTTTTTAAATATTTAGTTTGTGTTGCTCTTCTGGGACAATTTACAGTAAACTAACTTATGTCTAAATAAAAGCTTAGAGTAGCCAAAAAATCAAACTTGTAATTTGAAAACAGGCAAACAAATAAATAAAGTCAAAACAGGACCTCTTAACAATTTTGCAAATTATGCACCATTTTCCAGAATTGCTACTCTTTTCTGCACATGTTTTTCTATGTAAAAGTATTTTCCTACAAAACATTGTGTTTGCATGGTAATTACAACCTCATCAAGTTTACAAGGGACATACACATAGTTTTCATTACAATAATATTCATACAGAAGTGCACATTCTTCAGCAACAGAGGAGATGCTTAAGAATGGGATTTTGAGTGTGAGAGGGAGGCTTCCAAGAGGTAAGACAGAATGGGATGAAATTACAGCCAAAATACCAGAAAGCAGAGAGATATTCACAGCCACACCTTTGAAATGAAAGGACTTTATTTAGGAACTTCTGAACCTATGCCATTGATAATACTTAGAGCAAGTGGAGAGGAGAAAAATCATCTCAGATCACCTTCAGAAATGAAGATAGGATGCCAGAAAAGTGAGACAGTGGGGGGTTAGAGACACAGGTGAAAACTAAGTATGAAAAGGATTATAGTACTGAAAGAAGGGAAGTAGAGAATTTCAGCAAGAGTGTAGACTAGAAAGAAAAAACTAGATATGCATCAGCAATAATACAGGTCATTTATTCTCTAAAACGGTTAGTTTCTCAAGAAGTAGATAATTTTTAATTATTTGAAATAGAAATCAGAACACTAATCTGTCTTGGTCAAAAATTTGCTTTCAAAGGCAAATTGATTCCTAAATACATTCCTTTGTTTATGCATGAACTTTCAGAATTAGCTCATTTTTTGATTGGAAGTACTCTGATACCATTTCATTTAGATGGGAGAAAGAACATCTTGCTACTTCAAATGCTACTGATCTTCAGGAGAAGTATTTACATTTCCTGGGACCAATTTAAGGTGATGGCTTTGTGGAGATATTAAAAGAGCTTTTTACATTTTAGAAATTATTCCTTCTTTTAGGCTTCTGGTTTCTTGTACACTGTGTTTTGTAAGCAACACCGGCAACTGCTGTAAGGAATGAAAAAGCAATTGTATTTTCAGTTCATTAACTTTATTAATTTGACAGCTTTTCACAGATAGCCATTTCATGACTTCAGGAAATTTCAAGACTAGTTAGCATAACTTCTTTATTGGAGGAGAAAGATGCGTGTTTAAAAATGCAGTGTGAGTTTAAACCTTCTTCCCTTTCATTCAGAAAGTTCAGGTGAAATAAATATCTGTAATTTGAGTCACTCTAAATTTCTTAAATCAGATTTAATATTGGTCCTTTAAATGTTGAATCCTTTAAAAAAGGAGAAGCTTACTCCTCTACCCATCTGCCATGCAGTCCTGTCTTACTTTTTCATGTGACTAATTATACATTTTTGGATCTGAATGGTTGTGAAATAACAAGTTCTAAATAATACTGCTATAGGTATTATTATATTTTTTTATATTATATATAAATAAAGACTATTAAGTATAAAAATCTTTACAAAGCAGGTATTGATGAATTCCACAGTTACCATATTTTCATGCCTATAGCCCCATGATTTTTTAAAGATTTTTAAATTCTACCAATCTCCTATATAGGACCATGGTTTGTAAGATAATTAAAATTTACCAATTGACTCTGCAGATCTTGGCATTACTCTTCTGTCTGCAGAAAAATCTGGAAATGGTAACTTTATAGATGCTGTAGTCCATTGTGAGGATTGCTGGGATGCTGCTCAGTAGCTTGTAACTTAAGAGTGCTGAGAAACATCCCAGAAAGCTGCTGAGAAAACCAAGAACTGACAGAGCACCCTGACACTTCTTCCTGACAAAAATCTTGTGGGTTTTCATATGGCTAAGCTGAAAGGAGAAGGTGACAGGCTGCCATGACAGTATTGAAACATACACTCTTCCCATCACTGTTTAGTATGAGGTCTGAATCTTGTTTAAAATTTTAGATTTCATATAGTGGTGAGTGAAAGCAACCAAAAGTTAACAGTCTTACCCATGTTTCTCAGTCTGTCTATTTTGTTGATAGTAAGATTTGTTTACAGTTAAATTTCCATTTTTCAAGCTATTTTAAATAGCTCTTCAGAGGAAAAATTACTGTAACTTGTTATGCCACTTAACAATCGGTGTAGTGTATTAATTAAAATCATAGAATGTCATTTACCTTAATGATATTTTCTTCTTCTTAACACTCCTAAACAAAATCAGCATGTCTCCATGTTAACTTGCTCACATTCATGTGAAATACCTGTGCTGGAGTTGAAGCCTGTGTCCTTGTCACGTGCATGTGGGTTGGCATACAGTTGAAATCAGTTGTGCTCTACATAGCAGGGGAATTTAATGAGCAAGTAACAGTGGCTTTTGAAATGACACACTGCTGCAGTGCACTGTATGGTAGGTGGCTGTAGTCATGGAACTATAATTAAGTGTGTGGGAACTGAGAACATCTGCTAAGGGAATGGCACTGTTGCCAATTTAAAATAAATAAATAAATAAAAATGCCTAGTGCTGTAAAACTGACATTAAAATACTGGGTACAGCAGGTTAAGGTGAGGACATAATTTTAGTAATTATATTAAGTAGTCTGGGGGGTAGTACGTGAAGGAAGATATTCTGTCATGCTGCATTGTCATCTATCCTCTTTCTGTTATTCATACTGCACTTGATGAGGTTGAACAGCTGGTATTACAGCAAGGCATGTAACTGATCTATGTGTTTTCCTGAAACAGATACCATCTCATGTACAGGCACTCCAGGAGTTAGTTGAGTGACGCTTACCAAGCAGAACAATGAGCCCTAAATAGCACTTGTGGTGGCGTCAGAACTGGGGCTGCTGCAGGTACATTTGAACTAATCTGATAACCTCAATGTAACGCTGCATTTGGAACCAGTACTAAACCCACTCAATCCTGCTGGCATCAGTGCTCCTGGGAACGTACCCTTGGCAAAATGTCATGGGTGGTTAGAAAGCAGAACAGGCTTTAAATACTACCATATATCATTGTAATAATGAAACAAACCTTGTCTTAAAACTTTAAAATATTCAATCATTTTGTTTAGAACTGCGCTATTAGCCTCTGTTAACTAGCTGGAGCAGACCGATTATCTGTTTAACTATTATCATAATTTGCTGGTTTAAGGTCCTGTTTCAAGTTTCTAGTCACAAGCTAGAGGTCACGATTCTACAATATAATGATTTTGTTTCCATTAAAAATTGTAGTCACTTATAGTTTAGCTAAGTTTGGACTCTATGGGTGGAGTACAGTGGCAAACTTTAACACGGCTGTGATAAGAATGTGACTTTTCCCTCTCATTACAAAAATTCACAAAAATTACAAAAAAATCTGTTTGCAGGTGCTCAGTATAGATTTGGCAAAAGCGGAATCTGAAAATCTGTTCCCATTGCACATGAAAGAAAAATTAGAATTGAGTACTTGAATGCTTCTAAGTGCCAAGGCTAGTATAGAGAATGAGTGGGACTATTCATGTAGTTGGTACTGCAATGAATGCTAGAGCAATCTGAAAATTAGGTGCTGGTGTTTGCTATTCTTTCAGACCCACTATAGACCAATCTTTGCAGAGGAAAGTGCTGCCTGGCTTGAAGACTGAGGGAATAAGAGCAGTAGACTGTGACAAATTGCCTTTGGCGGGGGAGGGAGGAGTTTGGTTTGGAGAGTAGTGGCAACAAAACTGGGAATTAAGCGAGTTAGAGAGATAAGACTGTCTAGGAAGGGATCTGGGGCTGAGAGCTTAAAAGGCAGAGGCTTGTCTAATGGCTCTAGAAAAGTGATTTCGGTGTCTCTGTGGTGCCAGATAATGAGACTTCAGTATTTCCCCTTCCTTTCAGAAGGAAAGAAAATCTAAAAGGTGACATGAGAAGGAGTGACCTTAGCATTGTGAAGGCTGCAGTAGGAAATGCCAGCTAATGCTACCTCAACTGCTTCAGCTTGTTCCCTCTGTGTGGATGTAGTTATTGCAATAGTTTTATAGTCACTTGTTTCTGCAAATCTGTGGCCTCATCCAGAACACAAACTGGATCTCCTCGTGGGACGTGGGAGTAGGTTTGGATAAGGAATGGAGTCAGACTCTTTAGGGTGCTTTTTCCATTTGCTGACACAGTTTGCTTTAGTAGTAGGAAACTAAGAGAGTGAAAACTCATCCTGGTTTGTGCCCCTTCCTCTTCGTTCCTGTGGTAGTGGGTCTTGTACATAATTGTGGAAGAGCACAGAAAGCTCTCACCTGTGGGTGGCTGGCAGACAGATGCCAGTGCACTGCATAGCCACACGTGGCAGTGCTGTACAGGCACCCAGTCACCCCTCGGGTGATCCCTAACAATTATCCCATTGTCCAAGCCTTGCACAAACCTCTGATGTTTTCTTTCACCATTTCTGTGAAGACTGAACCTTTTTTGTGTGCCATCTCAAAATTGTTCCAATACTATTCTGCTTAATGTTTGTGAGTTTTAGCTTTAGATGGTTTCTGATTTGCTCTAGAATCAGTAAAAAATGTGCTCGTTAGCAGAAATCCTAAATGTGCTGGTGAAGAATAAGGAGTTGAGAGGGAGATAGAAGGATAAGCATACAATCTAAAAATTAACCAGATGTCTAGAACTTTTGAAATTCAGCTAGTGGGTACAGGTAGTTAGTATTAACACTTCTTATTTACGTGAGTTAACTATACTCCCAACTGTAATGGTTGGTAGTTCTTTCTTTGGCTATTTATATTAGGAAGAATTGTAGCTATTTTGTTGTTGTATATAACATTGAGGCATGTTGGATTTCATGAGGTCTGAAATCAAGTGACAGTACAGTGCACATACTCGTGTTGTAAACAGTAGTAGTGGCATTATTTTAATGTCTGTTATATGGACGAGTGAAGCTATATGAAATGAAAATTGGTGATTGTGCCCCATGGGAAAAGGCAAAATACAGTATCAACAAAACATTCAAATTCAAGCTTGCAAGGCTGATTATTCTGGTTTTCATGTGTTGTACATAAGGAGTTTTCCTTTGTTTTGAGAGCACATAGTATTGCTGCTGTTAAATATCTTCTTTCCTGCAAACAGTTAAGTCTCTAATGGGACTACATGTAAGCAAAGCAATGCTAAAATTCTTGAGAAATGGCAAAATGTGCTAGGAGTTAATAAGATAAACTGCATGGCATAAGGCAGGCTTTACAGCAGGGATAGAAGTTTACAGCACTTGACTTGCTTTGAAGCCTGTCACTGATGAATCATTTAGGTATTGAGGCATTATAATATAAGTCAGCATGAAGACTGAAAGGCCAGAAGTATTTCTTGTGCAGCAGAACTGCAGAAACCATATGTCTGTTCAGATCAACAGTGAATAAATCTACTCTAGCTTTTGCTTCACAACTCCTTAATCTAAACTGAAATCTTAGGATCTTTCCCCATTTCATTGCCCTTTAGTTCTTGTCACTTTGGGTTCACAGAGTAGATGTGCAGATGTACCAACAAAGCTAAACTGGAAGATGTGGCTCAAGGAAGGAGCCTGTCAATACTTGCTCTGCCAGGAGGTCACTGAAGTAGGTGTGTCAGTAGTATTCTGTCTGCAGGGCCAGAGCAGAGCTGATCTGAAGTCAAGCCCCTGTGTGGATGTCAGGCTTTGACACTTACCCCTGTGCTGGAGAGAGTTACTTCTGCTTGCTAGTGCTGAAACACCCTTTGGAACTGAATCACACCAAGGCTGTTCAGTGAATTCCAACTGTATTAGTCATCAGTCCATGCAGAGTTTGGAATGAATATAGTGGGAAAAGCTTGGGTTCAACTCTTCACCTTTTTAGACAGCAGAAATCTTTTGGTTATTTTTGTTGTCTTCCTCCTGTCTAACATGGCAAATTAAACTGGATGTGGTGTGGGAGAGAGTTGTGTGGCTGGCTTTATAAGGTACATGCATTTATCCACACATGGCTCCTAAGTCTTCCTTCCTGTATGAATTCACCTATATCTTTTAATGCCTGAGTATATTGCCCACTTGGTTTTGGTGAGGTCTATATTCCCTGTGAGAATTTGTTATGGAACTTGTAAACCTTCAGTGTTTCCAAGACCTCTGCATCTCTGTCAAACTTAGCCAAAATTGGCCAGAGGTTTTAAGTACTCAGTAGGAGTACTGAAAGTTTGCCTGTACAATCCCTTCAAATTACTATCTTAGAAAATAATAAGGATTAAAATCTTTCACTTGGTATCTTCTTAGTTAGTCTTTTAAGTTATAGGTATTCTTTGTGGTTTTATGCACGTTACAAAAAGGTTAAAGCAAAATGCTGCTCCTTCAGCATACTTAAAAGAATGTATTAAGGATTCTTATATCACCTCACACATTGGTCCAACTCTATTAGCTATATGTGATATTACCCAGTAGTTCAGGGAAGCATATATTTATATTTAAGACAAAACTGGTAGAGGGAAACAGAAAAGGACTTTTGTTTCATGCATTAACACTATTCCCACTGATTCTATAGGGAGTGGTATTGACTCATGGGGGAAAAAAAAGCCCTGTTTGAAGGAGTTCTATTTAGGTGGAGATTTATGCATGTTTAGTCTGAAATTGATACATGTTACATACCTAATAGAGAAGAGCAAGAATGCATTGTTTGTCATACTGTATAGAAATGGAAGATTAGATAATACTTGAAGTATTCAAGTGACCAGTAATTTTCAAAGTTCTGGAAATGAGTGATGAAACTAAAACTTTCTTATGTTCCTGATAACTTTGGTAGCTACTGCAATCTAAAGAACCCAGATTTAACCCTCCAATGATGAATTTTTAACAGGAACATAGTTCTGATGATATTTCTTTGTCTTGAGAAAGATGGAGAAATAGTTGGGTATTCTGGGAATATTTGGATCTTCTTGGAAATGAAACTTCAAAATAAAATTTTAAAGAATGTCTGTAAGATTTGACAGGTGAATTCTGGGTACCATTGTTTAAAAATTATATTTCCTAAAAGACAAATACTTCATCATGATAAAATGAAAACTTTCAGAAGTGCTAAGAACATGCAGAATGCCTTTAAGGCACTCCATCTTACAGTGGAGTTTTTTGTAATTATGTCCGTGCACACTGATCCACTGCATGTTTACTTCAGTGACATGCTCTCATACAGTAATTTGAACTAATTTCCAGGCTATGGAGTGAGTCCATTTGAACAAATACAATTCCTGTAAAACAGTGGCAAAGGTGGAAGACAAAAGAAGGGAACAAAAATAACCACCACTAAAGGCTAGAAATTTACAATTTCGTATTATTAAAAACAGTAGTAAGTGCCTGGAAAAAAGGGTAATGTGAATTGGAGTCAGCAAGTTAATGGAACTTTTCTTTTAACCTTTAGTCAGTTAATGGAACTTTTCTCCTTTTTTATTTATATTTAAGTAGTAAAAATAATGAAAAAATTCACAAACACCACAAGCATGACTGGAATTATTAATAAAATTTTCTCTAGTGGTGGAGGAGGAGATGCAGAATGTAAGAGCAGCAGTTTGTCCTCCTCGCTCCTTTTGCAGCTGTAAAAATAACCAGTAAAATGTACAGAATGTTGTCAGCTTGAATAACTTTCTTAGTATCCTCTTATACTTGCAGTATCATTTTAGGAAAATGTTCTGCTACTGAAGTATCTGAGAAGTATTTTGAGATGACAGCAAGTACTTATTTAGAACCAAGTTCAGAAATTTTGTTCATTTTTCAATACATAGCAAGTCAAAATAAGTATCTAGTAAAAATGATGCTACAAATAGGCAAAATTTTAAGCTTTGTGTGTTTTCTCTAGAGAGAGAGACTTAAGTTGGTACCAATTTAAATACAAGTGTTTGCACTTTTTCTACTGATGCTGTGTGCAAGAACAAAGATTGCTGTTAGAAACCTGCATTTTAGAAACATGGACTTTGCTTTTCCTATCAGACAGTTAGTAAATTTTCTCTGTTTCATGAAGGAACACAGGAAAGGAAGATACCAATTTCTCTTAATCTTGCATTTGTAGCATTCTCAGAAAAATTACATTAGGAAAAGTGTCTGGAAAGAAGTTCCTGTGTCATCAGATTTATTCCGCTGCCTTCAGTCAGTCACATTTTTCACATACACTTGTCAAATTCAGAACCTTAAGTCTGACCACAGCACTTCTGACAAGTGCTTCAGACCTTTTTTGTCATGAATAGACATTGCCTTACGATTTTTAACTTACATTTAAGAAACATGAAATGGTTAATAGTGCATTTATTTCCTCCACTTACATCCAAACCCTTGATGTGCTTATAGAGAATGATCAGTCATAGACTCCTGTGGTGGATTCTCGTATATTTGATACTCTTTGAACATTTGTACATGGGAACTAGAACCACTTGCCGTTTTTCAACACAAAATCTTAGCAGTATGTTGAATAACAATGTTAGTATTGTATTTGCTGAGGAAATAGGCTCAAATATCTGATCTGCTGTAAGTTAGGTATCAACCTAAGATAGTTTGTTTGTGATACTGCAGATGATCCAGGAAACAGACCTTTTGTATGTGGAGATCTGCCTGGTCACGCACATACTGCTGCTGAGTACAATGTGAGTTGTCTATTGTGTTCCAGTAGAAGTTTATGACCATGTACAAATTATTCAGCCATCCCAATTGTTTAATGACCTGATCAGTACATTTGCAGATAATGTGCATGAGTAACATGTACAATGACACTGCACTTAGAGTGAGGATGTCTTCACAATCCTGTAAGAAAAACTTAAAATTACAGAAACTGTGATGTCACTTGTCTGCCTATGTTTGTCTCTTTGGCTATCTATATGAAAACACTAAGTAGAACTGGAGTTCTAGCTCCTGAGTGTTTCAGATCCTTATAGGGTGAGGCAGTGTGGTCTGGGGCAAAGCAGTATTTATGCTTGTGATTAGGATAAAGCATAGAAATAGTTCTGTGGGGCTTTCATAAAGCATATGCTTAAGCAACTGCTGAGCATATGCCTTGCTGTGTTGGATCTTAGTAAAGATGTCCTGCCATTTTGGGGACTTCTTGTTGCATGTTAATAAAATTGAAACATGGGGGAACCATTTTCATTATAAGCATCATCTACCTGTGCTCCATCAAACATTTTTTCATACAAACTATATTTGCATACAAGCTTTCTACCTGCTTATAGGCTCAGCAGGAGAGGCTGCTTCTAGCAAGACAGCTTCAGGACAGTTGTTTCTTTGTGTGAGTGTTGTCACGATCTAACGTTTTGGGGTTTATCAAGTTTTCATTGCATTCTCATTGCCGTAGTTGTCCTGCTAACAGTAATTGTCTGAAAGAATTTCTTTTAAATAGTGAGAGAAATAATCAGCTTCACTGTACTTCAGAACTAATGCTTCATACTTTTTTTTACCTTCCATCGCTGAGTATATGAGTTGGCGTACAAATTATACTGACCTGTTGCAGAGCAGGAATGCTCTGCAGAGTCACAATGATGTGTGTTGAAAGACTATACTGCCACATGCAAAATAGAATCCTGCCTGGTAATAAATACGTGTTTGTAGATCATCTGCAATGTTTAAACTCACTGAATAAACAATCCTTGTAGTAAACTTGCCCACTGATTTGGTTTCTTACCTTTGCAGATATTTTCTCAAGTAGGTTACTCTCTCTAGCTCAAACTGTGAAATTGGCAAACATTAATGAAAGTCTGACACTCCTTCTCATGCAAGTCAGGAAAGCTCCTGTCCTCTCCAAATATCTGGGAACTGCTCTCTACCTAAGAAAATGAAAATCTGTAATTTTCCAACCAGACACACATATCTGTCCTGCTGTTCATCCATCTGCACTCTGTGCTCTAAATCAATTGCTCCTCTCACCAAAGGTCCTTGCAGTAGAATTCATTACAAAGAATGGTAACTGTAAAGAGCACATACTAAAATTAGATTTAGAATTAATATAAATACTCTATTAGAAAATTACATTTTAAACCTGCTTTTTATAATATCTTTTGTGAAATGGCAAGGAATAAATAATAGGTAGCTTAGAATCACAGAATGGGTAAGGTTGAAAGGGACCACATTGGGTCACCTGGTCCATCCTTCCTGCTCAGTCAGCATCATCTGAGAGGACAAGGCACAGATTTGTGTCTGGATGGTTCTCTTGCCTTATGGTTGTAGGTGCTTGAAGATCTGATCAAGAATGAAATTAAACCTCTAACAGTAAAGTCATGCATCTTGATTCATGAATAATCTGAGGGTGGGGAAACCTTCCTTGACTTCTCACTAACCCTTTTTATAGCTCCATATGAATGTGGAACAGAAGGGGTGACAGAATGTTTTCCTTCAGCACCCCACACTTCAGAACTTACCGGGAGCAGAAGTAATCACAAGTAGATACCAGGGTCTCTTGGAGAAAATAGAGCAGATGTCAATGAGATTCCCACAAGTCTTTTCAGTAACCTCTTGCAACGCAAAGAATTTCTGAACTAAGTTAATCATTGTAATATTATCAAGGATATGCATTTAGTAAAACTAAGTGTAACAATGGTAACTGCAGTTGTATGCAACCCAGCAGACCCATTTTTGTGCATTAGCACAGCCATTCACTTCTGCTGCATTAGCTCTTCCACATGAAGCTAACTACAGAGGAATGCCGTGAAGATTAATCCTGGATTTCCCTCTGCAAAAGTTAAGCTTGCTACTGTGCTTAACCTTAGTGTTCTTTTACCTCAGCATCAAAGATCAGGTGTGAGCTGAGTAGAAGACTTGCCCTATCTAGGTGACTGATTTTGAAAACTCATGCATTCCAGTGGTGCTTTGTGTCTGCACAATCCTTGGAGGCCTTCCTTCTGTCACAGCATTATCTGTCTGAGAGCTGAGTATCTTAGCTGATCGTTGGGTGTGCACTTTGGCAACAAAGCGTCTGATGCTTCCAGTGGAACATTCATCTCGCCTCTGTCAGGGGCAAACCCATTCCCAAATTTTCAGGAGGAAATCAAGAAGGAACATAAGTACGAAACAAAACCAGCCCTTTGCTCCCTGTTCCTACCCCCAACACTTCGTTCTTGAAGCAAGGATCTTAAGACTGATTGAAACCATGTTGAATAAAATAATTTCAGGCATATGGCATTTAATTTCATTGCATTCATTTGGCTCCTACCCCAGTATCATTAAGTATTTGAATGGTGCTTTAGCTCCTTAGAAGCAGAGAATTCAAAATAATTTTAGTATTAAATACAAGGTCTGCTGTTTGCATGCGTGAAATTTGGATTGCCTTATTTACATATGTGTCTTAGTTATGCAAGACTAAGTTGTTTTTCAGCAAAATTAGATTAATGTGGAAACATTAGTGATTTGTATGAGGTCCCTCAGTGAGTGTCAGCAATGTAGCCTAAGCTGTTCAGAAAGAAATTCTTAGGAAGACAAAGCTGTAGTGCTGACACTGAGCTTTGTCTGTTAAAACTTGAGTAAGAGTTAAGCATGGGTAAATATATCAAAGCCACCTGCTAGAAATCATTTTGGCTCTGCAATGTTCCAAGAGTCCTCTGCTTGTTGGGTCTGAAAATAAATGCCATGTTGCATTTCATAGCTTATATGTGGTACCATCAGCAATCCAGTTCCAAGCTAAAAGACAGCTTGGAAATGGTGTCTCCTGTAGCAGTCTGAAAATGCAGGGGGAATTTGAGGCTGTAAGAATATTCTGTAGCAGTTAAAAAAATCCAAAATTTCAGTCAGAGACCATATATCAAGATTTTTTTAAAAAAATAAAATTTGCCTTAATTTTTAAAAACCTTTAAAAATTCTCAGGAGTAATTTCCTGATAGCTGCAGCATAAAAATCATGCAATAAAACTTCATTCACTGCCAGTTATTTATTTCCATAGTTCCCAAGAAGATTAACATACATCTTTTTTGTCACAAAACTGACTGAATAATAGCAGCAGAGTTCAGATAGTTTCTGAAAAACAGTAATTTTTTCAAGCAGTGGAATGTCTGGCCTTGTTATGAGTACAAGAGAATACAGCAATATACATGTTACCTCAGAGGTACAGTTAATTCTGTGTTCCTGTTGAGTTGAACTGGAATTCTGTTTTCGTATTTTGTTTACTTGTATTAATTAGTACCTTGAGTCTCTCATCACAAAAACGGTCCCTTATGCATACCTTCCAACTTACTCCAACATAGCCAGGCAGTTTATATTTTTAATTTACTTTCTGAAGCTGTATTACATTACGAAATCCAATTTTTCCCTTGTTTTTATCCTGGACTTGATGTGGGAACAGTGCAGTGGGAGGATGATTTTTTCAGCCCTCAGTATTTTGGCCTCTAGTGTGTCTGCCCATTTTCTAAAGTAAATTATAGTGGACAGTGTATATGTAAAAATACAGCTAAGACTGGCTAGTATGCAGATGCCACTTTATCCTGTGATAAAGCTGTCACATAAACTGGCAGTAGGTGGAAAATAGTGTCTACTTTGTCCCGTGATATCAGTAGGTTAAAGTTGGCTGTTAATATAGGATGTTACGCATTTTCTGCAGTTGTATTTTGGTTTGTTGTGGTTTACTATTTGTTTGTTTGTAAGTACTGTATAGAGTTGGGATATCTGAATAGATTCAAACTTTGTGTGCACTTTACATTATTTTGGTGCAAATTATTATCTTTAAAAAGTGCGTTGGTGTATAGTGACTTCGTTAGCTACCTAATGATTCCATTAGGAGTTTTAGTAAGTATTCCTGTGGGTGCCAAGACACGTCCCGATTCTGTGCATAGAAATACATCGAGCAACATTAAGAATTTCAGTGTTGTCTATGGAGACATGTTAAATCACTGGATGAAAACAACCACATCTGCTCATAAATCGTTGAAAAAGACTTCTGAACTTTGACTGCTTAGAAAATATTTGGAGAGACCTACTCTTTACAGCTTTTAGTTTGCACAAAGGAGTGAATAAACCTTATAAGCAGCTTTTAAAAATATTTCCACGTTCCTGTACGGAAAAAATTTTTAGTTTATAGTTTCAAGACCAGAAGTTAATCACTAGTTTTTTTATCCCAGAGCAAATATTTACAACAGAGATACTAAACACTTGAAAATAGTGTGACTTATAATGGAAGTGACAGCTCATCTTTAACTTTGGAAGGACAAGCAGTACCAATTTAATTAAAGCGGTGTTAAAATAGGACTGCCATTTGTATCACAGTGATTCTCCACCCCTCCAAAAAGCCCTGCTGCCATTTTGTACCACACATTCTTGTCCTGTGCAAATTAATAGATCGTTTTATTTTCCACAGGAAATCTGAAGACTTTTATAGCAAATCCTCCAGTGTCAAAATGAATACAGGTATGCTGCATCTGTGAGATTTTTTTTTTAATGTGTTGTTTTGTGAGCAGAGAAAATCCCAAATTTACTAGAATTTTCATGAACAAATTGTACTTTAGTCGGTGCTGAACTCAAAATAAGCAAGATATTTCAATAGTATGCCTGCTTATGTGCATTTGTATTCCATATATAAAATTTACATACATGTTTTTCTATGTATGGATATATATGGATACACAAAATAAAAGTGCATGTTTAGCCTTCTGTTCTTAATTTTATAGTATCAGTTTTGTGTGTGTGTATGTTTTATGTGAAAATACATAGTACGAGGATATAACAGTAATGGAAAAGTGTTATTAAAGCATCACATTTTCCTAAGAAAATGCACATGCTTTAAAAGTCATTTATTTACATTCTGTACTGTCACTAAATTAAGGGGCATATAAACACTGCCCTGCACTATAAGCTGCACTTGCATATCAGCTGAGGATAATCTTGAGGATATATTGTACTTACATATTTTTGTAAGTAAGCTTTGTATTTTCTCTCAAGCTGCTGTAACAGATGTATTGACCAAATTAAGTACTCTGTAGAAAGTTACCTTCATGATCTATGACAGCATACTAATGTTTGCTCCTGAACTTCTGAAGCCTGTAGGACAGTGCTGCTGTTTGTGCTGGAAGAGGGAATAGGCCTCTTGAAAGCAGACTGCTTTCAAGAAAATCCTGGCCTCACTCAGGTGTAAATTTTCAGTTGCAGTCAGCTCTTTAGACTCCATAGGTGAACTGTCTGGTTTGCAGATTAACTGTGGCGCAAGGATAGACATATCCATCCTTTCCAAACCAGTGGCTTTGTCATTGACCACAGTGCTTCACCATGACATGATACGTGGGACCTGAGGACCAGAACTGCCTTTGAAGTCTGAATTTCAGCAGCATGCTCTAAATCAAAGGGATTAGCTTTTCCATGGTATAGGTGCCATTACCTAGATCACTATATTAATCAGGCTTCATGGCTTCCTGTTGTCTCAGACAACTGGAACTCAGTAGGACCCATTTTTTGAACATACATTTTAATATGAAGTTAAAATATATTAGCTCACTTGAAACCACTACATTTGTAAATAGAATAAGCAAGAGAAATTAATTTCCTCATTTGAGTATGTACTTTTGTTCCCCAAAGTTTTGGTTGTTCTTCAAATGCTAACCAAGGTGCTGCATTTTTCATTTATAGAAATACTATTTGAAATTTGTCCTGTCTTCTCTCATTTTTAGTGAAGATGCCTTTCCTAAACGTGTCAGTCCGTATAATTAAGGTAGCACTGAAATACAACCTGTTTCATAGAACTGTAATTTCAGAAGTAACTTGGCAAATCATCATACTATAATTACATTGTGCATTGCCGTCAAATGAGTTGAAGTCATATGATAGAAGTAATTTTATAGCTTCTACTTCAAAAAATGTGAATAAAGAGGTAATTTACCAGTTAGTGCTACTGCAACCCTGAAGTATGACTTTGTTTGATGTTGTATTAAGATTTTTCATGCAAGTTATGAATTCTCAAGAGAAAAGATATAAGATTTAAATAATCTGTGGCTGAATGACTTCTCTTGGGGGTTGGGAGTCTTCTGATCACACAGGAGCCTTGAAAACAGACCGTAAAGACCTGAACACACCTGAAGTCCTCTCCAGTTACTTAAAGATATCATGATTTTAGGTTGAACTTTCATCTACTCTTCACTTGGACAGTGAAAACATTTTTTCATCTTCTGTGTATTTGATATTAATGTGCATGTTATCAGCTGCACTAAAAGAAGGTATTGGCAGAAAATGTGGCAGTTCTTATCAGTTCTATTGATGTAGATTGTTTCCTGACTGTACAAAAAAAGCCAAACAAACAAACCTGTGAGTAGGGTGTAAAAGTGGACATCTTGCACCTATTGTTGCACCTATCTAAAGCATTACTTCGTGAAGAAAGAGAGTGAGTCAGGTGGAAGCTTTTCTGCTTGGTGTTCTGGTCTAGCTGTTTCTTTTTTTCCTTTTTCCTTTTTTTTTTGTCTTTTCTCTTTCTACACTACACTGTCTTCGAAGATGAGTGCTACAGCTTTGGTTTGGGGTTGATGGGTTTTTTTTATTTCACTGCTTTATATTTGTGCATGGTGCAATTGGAGGTTACCAGATACTTTTGATTTGCCACTAGTTTGTTTTAAAAATATACGTTTCATTAATGACTCCTGCAGATAAATGAGCTCTCTAGTTTGATGCCAGTAACTGGTGGAGTGGCAAAGCTAGTGTATATGCAGCTTTAAAAGTAAAATAAATCTACTGCTTAGAGTGGGCTCCTCTAATCTAGTGTTCTCTGTGGCTGCAGACTTGGCAGTCTGTCTCAGCAAACCCTCCGGAAGATATTTTTGTCTGCAGAGAAAATGTTTTGAAGAGCTTTGGTTTGCAATACTCTACCATATATGGGAGGGATTTTTTAGCATTTGATGTTAATTCTGTACCACATGTTAGGAAGGAATATTCAGCAGCATAAGGCAATGAAACATTTTTGCAAAAGCAAAGAAATAGAGGTAAAATATAGAGGAGACTTTCAGAAGTATCAAGGGTACTTTGGCTCATGCTTCCTTTTGGAGTTCAAATGTCATCATTTTAAAATAGTAGTCTCATAGAACGTGTGTGTCTTTTTAAACCCAGACTAAGCAATCATCAACAGAATATTATTTTAAGCTATATATAGGGGGTTTCTTCAGTAAGTCTTCAGGTATTTTACAGATTGATGAACATCATTAACTTAGTTGCTTGATAAACTAACTTACAGAAAACATGAGCTGCCCATGAAGCTCGCATCAGATTAAAACGCAGGATAAATGTCCTTATTGTTCATTATACATACGTGCATGCATAGCTCATGTCGGAGGAGAGGTAATTGCATTGAGGAATAATAAATGGATAGAAGTTAATAGTTAAAACAGATTCTTAGTGTCCATCTGTAAATATTTTGGCTGCAATTCACACAGATCATTCTTGATAAATGCATCTAATTTTAAAGTTACTAAACAGTTTAGCTGTTTGCATTAGATGAAGCACATAAAAAGCAGCCAAGAGTGAAAAGTATGCAGGTCTGGAAGACCGCAAATATTATCTGTTTGTTAAAATGAGTAATGGAAGTCATTAGAGGGACTGTTCTCTTAAATTTTGTCTGGGAGACAACAGAATTTCTTGGGTCCATGCAGAGTTCCTGAATAGATTGTTAAGCCACTTATGGACCACTGAAGTAAATTCGTGTTGAATTCCAGGCATTCTACAAAAAATTTACTTTTTAGCAGCATGAAAGAACCAAATAATAGGTTTGTGTAGATTATGTGGTAAAAAGCTTGTCAGCACATCCAAAAAGGAATTCAGAGAAACAGTGAAAGGAGAGGAAGCCCAAGTAATAGCCTGCCCTGCCAGGATACTCCCAAGCCCGTCATAGGAGCTGTCAAAGGCGTATCTATCTCCATAAGCCTGGAGGAGCACAGGGACACGAGGGCAGGCAAGAACACAAATTAAGGAGACCCAAAGAACAAAGTTTCCCTTGTCCAGGGCCCTACCAGGGCTGTCACAAGAGAGCCAGGCATGGAATGAGTGTCAGACTCAATGTTTGAGCCCAGTTACTGGAAGGATCCACTCTGTCCATGTGTGCCATTCTCCCTAGTGGACCTTCAGCCAGAGAGGGGAGGGTGGTGAGGCCATTGTGCTGTGCCAGTGTGATGAGTGCTTGGAGCTGTGTGTCCAGCCATGATGTGGATGGGGTGTATACGTGTGTCTGCTGGGAATGCATTTCCAGTCTCCCTCCTGGTTGGACCTGGGGACATAGAGAGGCAGCAGCTTTGTCTGTCTTGGATGGTTGGACCCAGCACTATGTATTTGCCTCAGAAGGTCAGAATGCAAATAAGGAGTAAGAAGCCCTGGTCTAAAGACTTCTAAGCTTGAATTCACTGCGCAGACAAAGGGAAAAATGACACCATTCACAAGTAGAGTGAATAGACTAATAATCAGCAAACATTATGTTTGGATACCATTTTTCTTTTCTTTAGTAAGCTTTAAGAGCTTATTAAAAATTTCTTGCCCCTGGCTGCTCTCTCTCAGCTCTTCACACAAGGTCACCATCCTTTTCATATTTGACCCCTTTGTTTATGCCACTGCTTTTACAGACTCTCTGAAACAGTCTTTTCAAGAAACCCACCCCTTGTTCTTAAATGAAATGGTGGTGTTTTGAATCGTCTACATCTGGCTTTGGAACAGGACCCAACCAGTAGCCTGTTTGTCAAATACTGATACAGCTCACTTAGGGTGATGTTGTCTCTAATGGGAGAAGCTGTTGGGGCTATGAATTTAGGGGAAAGGGTTAAAGCTGGAAACAGAATTAAGAGAGGGAGAGAAAAAGAAGCTGCAGTTGCATTTTAGGCAGCTGTTTTGATTGTGAGTTATTGCCCGACTTCATGTTCTAGCACTGCCTGCAGACCTTAGCTGATTCGGGTCTCCTTTGCTTCAATGTTAAAGCAATACCTGGTAAGACTGGGCTCATTCCTGAAGAATTTTTCAGGTCAAAGGAATTGCGGGGGTGTGTATACGTATTTGCACCCATAGTTTTTATGTATACAAGCATTTTGTATTGATTGTTTCACATATCCTCACTTGTTCCTTAAGTAACAGCTATGCAATATTAATTGCTTATAGTTTGCAAGTGAAATGAGCAGAAGATCATTAATTCAGTCTCCCTTACTGTTTCTTAATACTCCACACTCCACTTAATGGGAACCTGTCCTGAACATAGACGGGAAGATGGAATCCGTCATGCATAAGTATGTGCTTGCCCACACACATTCATATTCTACTAGAAATTTTGCACAACTCAATAGCGTATAAATGTGAGGTTATGTCTTAATTGAATGCTAATTGGATGTCATTATTTTGTACAGATACTGATAATTAATGCAGGTACGGACTTTAGAATATTTATATTTATATTATATATAGGGGTAAATATTGTATGTAGTCAGTTACAATCTGTTTCATTTATCTTGTATGAAGCCAAAACACTTTGCTAGATTATGGGTCCACAAAGTATAAAACTCTGACTCAGATCAGTTACATTAAAAATTAAATTGAAGCGGAATTTCCTGAAGCTAAAATAATTAAATATTTGTAGTCAGTTTCTCATTGTCTTCGCTTTCTCTATCATGAAATTCAGGAAGGTAGCTCTTGAAAAATTACAAATAAAGTATCACTTTATTTTAATAAGAGCTGTGACAGTATAACAAATTTTTTTGCCTGTTAGCTTATATTAGATATAGTATGCTTTCAAAGTCTGCCAATATTCAGATTAGAACAGAACCTCAGTATCAACGCATCATCAAATCTCGTTGGAATTACCTCTGATATATGTTGATGGTGGGGGAAAGGAATACAAGAATGGAAAATGTGTTTTTAATTACCATTGGCATTCTATATTTATGTAAGCAAACTAAAACAAATGTGCAGATTTGATAGCCATTGCCTTTGTTTCACATGTACAATGCCAATAATTAATGACAGGTAATGTATTGCTTTCAGCTACTGCTGGCTGAAATAATTTGGCCTTTTGCCTTGAGCCTTGGAATTGGCAATGAGTCTTTGGTACCCTTTACATCGAGGCAGTGGCTCTGATGTTTCCCAAAGTTAACAACTACTTAATGCATATCCTACAGGACCTGTGGCCAGGGGAATATTGGAAATACTGAAGTAGCAGGGGAATATTGGAATGAGCAAAGAAATATCAGGAGCTCGCTTCTTTTGCAAATGTGGGTTAAAAATGACTCTGTGGCTCAAGTTACTATCATAGCAAATACTTCCTGCAGATAGGTTGCAGGTCTTCATTAAGAACTTAATTTTATAAAACTCCCTGTCAGAGGTCACAGAAATAAATAAGTCATTTATCTTGCTTGTAGTTCCTGACTTTGTTGAAGCACTGAATGAAATTTCAGTGGTATCAAATATTAAAGTTAAAATAATTATTGAAGAGCAGAAAAATATTCTAGCTAAATATAATTGGGAAGAATATTTATTAAGTTTCTTTTACAACTATGCTAGAGTTGCTACAAAGCTAAGTTGTGGGAAAGCTGTCTTCTGATAATAAGAGTATTTGTAAAATGCAATGGCAGCTCCAGTGAGAGGAGTAGAATAAAGAAAGAAAGGAGTTGGGCAAGATCCAGAAGGAAGTTTTTTTTCTATACCTCATTTTTAAAAATTATTTTGGATTTCTAGTCATTCCCTCAGAATGTTATTCATTTCCAGACACACTTTTTTTTTTTTTAATTTTTTTAACTTAGATTAAAAAGGGGATGAGGGACAACCAGTTTGTTCCATCAAAATGAAAAAAAAATTATGCCTTCACTAGTGATTTTATTTCTTGAGCATAAAGGATCCAAAAGACTGAACAAAAGTACTTTGTCAGCTGATCAAACATGAGCTTAGGTTATGAATGGTGTCTTTCTAATACATACAATGAAATTATTTTACAGTGCAGATTATTGATTAATATTATTCTGGAATGCTTAATCCTTTATCTTGATTACTTGTTTGCTTTTACTAATTAGCTGTAATTAAGCAGTCTTTCAGGTAACAGAGTATATATATTTCCCTAGTGGATTAAGTGTTAAATACAGCTTTCTTCGCTTATTCTCTCTGAGGTTTATTGTTGTTTAAAGCTTGTGAAATTTTATGTATTCTGCAAATCTGCCAAACTTGCAAATTCACACATTTCTGCAGCAGTTCCCTAACTGCATGCTTATTTTCATCTATGTTTGGCATATCTCTCACTGTGATGTGTTGCATGTGCTTGCTCCCTTTGTCTGGGGCTGCTGTCTGTATTGTTTTGTGCTTCCAGATAGCGGTGGGTGTGCTCGCAAACGTGCCGCAATGTCTGTCACATTAACAGCTGTGAAGAGAGTTCAGAGTTCTCCAAACCTATTGGCCTCAGGTATAACCACTAACCACTGAGATACAACTTCTGAATAGCTTTTTTATAGTGTTGTGCATTCCTGCCATATTACTTTGCAAGGAGGAGAAGGGTAGCACTATTTTCTATTCCACTGACAGATCTATTACTTCTACAATGCTTTTTAAAAAGTGGTCGTAATTTCTCTCTGCCTATGCTTAGTAGCCATTCATGAATTTTTTTCAAGATAACCAAGCATGAAAGAGAGGTTTTGTTTATTACAAAATAAACTTTTTATTTTATTTACTTTTTATTGAAACTTGATTTAAAAACTCTTCTCAAGTAAAAGAATCTGAGTGTTGTTGTAAAATGATTGTCAGAAGCCAGATTAACTTTAAAAAATCATTTACGAAGCATGTTTACCTAAAAAGATTCATAACAATAAAAACATACTAAATATTCATTAGAAAGGCAGAACTGCTTTTTATCAATACTTCTGTGTGTTTTTTGCAAAATTAATTTAATTCTAACACAAATTAATATTGGATATTTCTTTTTCAGGGTCTGATTCTCAGTCTCCAGATTCAGGTAAATAAAACATTGTATTATTTATGTATCAGTGTAATACCATGTAAGTGGGTGAATTACAGCAATCTTCTATTTATTTGATTTCATTACTCCATACTTCCTCATTCTTCAAGGAAAGCACAGCTGAAATTGTAATGGTTAAGACCTCAAATCCTAATTGTTAATGGTTAAGACCTCAAATTCAGGTCTCATTTGAAAGCAGTTATTTCCTGTTAACACAGAATATGTTGTCAAAAAAATGAATTGTGTGGGGAAAAAACAGACTGCTAATATGCCACCTTTAGCTTCATCACTGTGGCACCATTCGGTGGTACTTGCTATTTCTTTTTTAGTGCCTTACTCAGGATTGCAAGTTCTGCCCACCTCACTTAGCAGCCTGCTCACATAATGTGTTACTTTTCCCAGCCTCTTACAGTATTTTGTCTTCAACATCTCCCTGTATGTTTGGCCAACGCTTTGAGGGCATTCCAGGTCTGAGGATAGAGAAGAAAACATGGTTGGTTGGTTGGAAAATCGAGGTGTCATTCAGATTTGGTAATAAGATACGTTATTGGAACAACTAATTGGGTACTGTGGTTAAATTTTGTAAAACTGCCATGACCAACTAACTTTACATGAGCTGAGATGTTTTTCAAAATACAACACAGCTGTGAAGTTCAAGAACCTAATCTGAAGGTGAAGGAACTTGAGCCTGATTTATGCAGGGGCCAAAGCACCAGCATCTCAAAACGACTCTCAAGGTTAAAATCCATGGTCTGTATGAAAGTTAAGGGAAGATGACAGACTGCCCAATACCAGGACTGTTGTCAGTGCTTGAATTTTCTAAATTTTAAAGATCAGTAGTTTGTAGAGTGGCAGCTTTAGCCATGTTCTTATAACTTCCATGGTAAAACAGCATCATTGTCAGTTGTGTAATTTGTTTAGTAGCTGGGTTGCTGTGTTGAGAGCAGTGTAGGTGTACTAATCACACTAAAAAAAATAGTTTTGTTCTTTTTTATTTACAAAAGCTTGGCGATCTTACAATAATGGAAGTAGAGAGACGCTGAATGGAGACGCCAGCAGTTCATCTCTTTCAGCAAAAGGTTTTAGGAGCGTGCGGCCAAATCTACAGGATAGAAAATCACCAACTCAGGTAAAACTGGACACACTACGTTTACTGCTATGCTATTGCTGGGGGAGTTATTCTCGGGGGATAGCACATATAGATGGGATACCCCTATGAAACATTGTCCTGATGTCTTCCAGACAGTGTGAATCACCTGTTCATACGGGTCACTAGAGACTGGTTTACTGCATAGATAAAGCATACTCCACACAGGCTATATGCCCCCAGGTTAATTACCAGAAACGGCTTTCAATGGGCAAGACAGACAGCTGAATAAAACTAGGTCATACACAAGTAAAAGCTTTCTAGGAGTGTTCCCAGACTTCAAAGAGTATTTATTAATAGTTTACACTTGGAAAAATGCACCAGTCATCAAAATATCTGAGAATTAAAATTTATTAATTATATGGTAGAAAATGCTTCTGCCTGTTTTGTGGAACGGTGTAATGAGAGCACACTAAAAACAGAAACAAACAACAACAAATCTAACAAAAAAAACCTCCCACACTTGGAAACATCTTTATCTGTCCAAAAATTATCACCATACTAATCTTAATGCTCTCTCTGTTTACTATTTTAATTCAAAGACTTAAGAGGCTCTGTGTTTTATAAATGTGTGCTACCTGTGAATAATTGCTTGCTATCTAAGATCATGGAGTACTTACATACCTGAATGCTTTCACAGCAATAATTCTTATTCAGTGTAATGACTGTTTTTTGAAAGAAAATGAATGATTGTGGGCTCCCTTCTGATCCTTTCTGATCCCACTTTACTCTGAGGAAATGGAACATCTGGCTTTTTAAACAGAAGCTGCTCAGGAAATGGTGGTGGGAACCTGACCAATTTAGTTGTCCATTGAATTGAGCAATGTTGAGATGAAGCCCTTTAATTTGCTAATTCCTTTATTTAAATATAAAAGTAAAACTGAACTGTATCTCCTGCTAACATTTACTTTCTTTCTGTTTCTTCTTCAATGTTATTTTGCTGTGTGTGGATGCTTTTGGCAAATAAGGCACCTCTGCCACCTCCTAGAAAAGAAAGTTTTCGGAAAGCAAGAGTAACTAATCACGGGAACGAAATTAATCTCCAGGCAGTAACTGCTGATCCAGCTAAACGCCACCCCACAGATACTGCCTATTACACTAGTGAGACGTCTGTTCAGGAGACAATGTCCTCCCAAATATCTAACACAAGTGTGTCCTATGCACAAAAAATCATTAAACCACTGACCTCAATCTCCAGTGCAGACACAAGCACAGTAGCTGGCATTAGTACTACTCTCCATCAAGGCCAAAGGCAACAGTCTCAAAAACGTAAGATATCTACCCTGAAATTAACCCGAACACGTGACCCGGCAAGTAGCATTCCTTGTAATTCACAGCAACAGCTCCAGCCTGTTGAAGAGCCAGTGTTTCCACAAAAGCCTGTCTCACCTGCCTGTAACCCCATGCCTGAGATACACATAGCATCTCTTTCCGTTCAGATAGTTCCCACCCCTGACAATAAAGCAGAGCCTGAAATCCAAGATCATCCACCTAGTGTTTCGCCAGACACTTCAAAGATGTCTTCAAAGGATTTGGGACAAAAGTCTACAGTTCTTCCTTCTTCACAGGCTGCAGAATGCCATGTGGTATATTTAATTTTTCCATCTTTTATTTTAGATCTTCATGAATCACTTAATACCGTCTGTTTAGTTATACTTACATTACCAAAGTTAGATCTTGTGTTTTCTGGGTAAAACTACCTGTCACATGGACCAAAACAGAAATGAACAGAACCTGAAGGTTTTCGAAGGTTATTGGGGAAAAAAAATTATCTAGCTGAGATGGAAGGCAGACTTCTTTGTTCCTCTGTGAGCACGTTATGGAGTGCAAATGCACCGTAGGATATTAGTGTACTCTAGGTGATGAATCTGCTTAAATGGCTCTTCCTAGAGAGGATTGCATTAGAGGGTTATGCTGCCATAGATGCTGGAAGGATCAAGTAGGGATAGAAAAGGTTAGGTTGGGTTGGGGGGAGCTTAAATGCAGCTCTGCCAGTTTGCTAGGGCCACAAAAAATGCATTTTGTCAGTCAGTGCTTTCTGCAAGGCTGGGCGCTGCCATCTCCTATGTGTCCTGTGCAATAGCGCTTTTTAAAGAGAGCAGGTTGGTAAAATCTTTGTCAACAACCTCCATATGAAACACCACGGGCCACTGAACTTGTAGGTCCCTCTCTTTCCCCCATACCTTATGCCTACTGAAATATGAAAATTCTTTAACTATACTGATGTCATCTAGGAGAAATGGGAGTATCAGACACACAGTATAGGACCCGAGGAGTCTGAGCAGGGTTTGTCACCATTCAGAAACTCACTGAGTCAAATAAAATAAGCCTGGGCACAAGAAAGCAGCAGTGAATACATACTGGGCAAAAGGAGAGCTCTGAATAGACTTTGTCCTTTCTACTCTGCTTTACCTAGCCACATTAAGATTTTTCTTCCAGTATATCTGCCAATATACCAGCTTATCTGTGTTTGAAATGGAGGTAGATATTGCTGTAGGTCTAGGCTTATCTGCCTCAAAACTTTGTCTGAGTGAGAATCCCATCATGGCATATTTGTGTTCATCTAGTTCTGCTAGAATCACTGAGGCTACTCTGAAGTAAATACAGCAGTATTGACAGCCCTATTGTCAACAGTAGTTAACACATCTGCTTTTCCAGACTGTGGCTCTTTCAGAGCATCACATTCAACCACGTCTCTACTCTGGAAGCCATAAACATCTGCATTAAAAGCAGGATAGCTTTCATGTTGTAATTTGTCTTTCTCCCCCTTCAACTCCCAAGTAAAATTTTTGACCAGAACAAACCTGTGTGAAATTATATGGCAACAATCTGCAATGCTCCTTTTGAATTCTCTCCATTAAGAAATAGGAGCACAGAAAGATTAATAACATTTCTCCTTCTCAAGACTAGACACTATCAAAATGATCATCTTAAGTCCTTCTTTTAGACTGCATAAAATTTAGAACATTTTGAGAAAAACAAGTTGCTTTACCCCTTAGAAGAACCACTCTGCTACTCAGTGATTGTTGTCAGGTAAAACAAGTCCGTTCAAGCAAGAGTCACAGTAAAGAATCCATGTCAGAAACAGTAAGGAAAGCTGAGCAACAGCTTTTTCTGGTGATTATAGATGACAGGCTTGCAAGTCTTTTAAATATGGGCATCAAAGGATACTGTCAAAGAGCAGAACAGGTGTAGGTGTGCCCAGTACAACTTCTGCGTCTGTTATCTTTTCACTTAAAAATAGTTGCTCAGCCTGTTAGAATATGATGCATTATATATGGTCAGATAAATCAAAGTGTCTCTCAAACAGAAAGTATGATAGCTAACAAGGAATAGGGGAAATACCTTTTTATGATCAAGAATAATACTCAAATTCTAATCAGAAGGACTAAAAATAGTTCATCTTCAAGCTACTTTTTTTTAGAATTTTAAAAGTCAAAACACATTTTGCATTTTTTAAAAAATTTAGAATCTGGTTTAGTTTCACTTTGAGCTGAAAAAAATCAGAAAAGCATCCGTGGCTTATTTGGCAATTCTGCACTTAATTTTCTGCCTTCTCCTTGGTTTCAGCATGTGGGAAGCACTATCAGAAATTTGGCAGCTGGGTTGCTCTGAATAAAATGATAAAAATTTCAGTTGATCACAGAGATCATTAAGGAATGTAGCCGTCTTTTCAAGCTGTATCCCTTTATGGATCTCTTACCTGTAAAATTCAGCTGACATTTTCTGTGATGTTCAAATTTGAAATAAATTCTAATGAAGGGGTGTATTTGGCATCACAATTGAGTCATGGAGCCAGTGGTCTTTGTAGCTCTTTGCTAAAATACATATCTAAAACTAGAGTACAGATCAACATGTGAGGTGGTGTAAAATTCTGTGTCAGGTGAGGTCCCAAAATGAAGATGCCATGAGCTAAAATTAGAAATAAAGGCTGCAGCTGTATGTTTAAAAATACTTATTTTCTGAGTCAGATCTCAGTTTAAAACCTTGAAACTGTTCTAGCTAATGCCGAATATTATGATCCTGTTAGTGCTATATATCACAGTATTTGCAAAGTTCACAATTTCTCTCTCATAGAAAATTAACTTTCAGAATGCTATGCAGGATAGTACTTTAATTTTTAAAATTGTTTTAGATCTGCAAGCTCTACAGGACTTTGTATACAAGTTAAAATACTTTTGTACGTGCAGCTTATAGGTTGTGTGTCAAGATATGTCCTCGAAGGATGCTCTCATACTGTAAATTAGGCCTGCCAGCAATGTTCAAAGCTGCCACAGAAACTCTCAAAAAACAAATACATTTAGAAAAGTGCCACTCACCCTCTGCGTCTGGGTTTATGTATGTGAAGAGAATGAGGTAAGATCAGGTAATTATCACTTCTTAAGAGGTGGTAAATGAGAAATACTGTCCATGTGGGGGTATCTATGTCTAGCCAACATGTACAAGTATATTATGTCGCAAAGTATGGAAATAAACAGCCCAGAGAAAGCTTGTGTGGTCCAAGTTAATGTATCTTGCTATGTTTGTTCTCCTATTTGCACTTAATTTCAGTGCTTATCTGTTGAAACTTTAGGAGGAAGCAGAAGTGTGCTATGACTCACCGAGTGACATTTTGTAAACACTCCTACTCAGAGAAAGGTTAAACCCCTTAAAAGTATATATGAAAATAGAAGCATTGAAGTCACTCACTATTAGGAGTTTTTACATTATTACAGTCTTGAGAGATGCTGCTTCTTTGTACCATACTGCAGATACAGGAGAAATAACTGAATCTATTTCAACAGAGAAATTAGTATTTGTTAGTATGAAACCAATGGAGGTAAATTTTCTTGTCCAAGTTTCTTAGAAGAAGAAGTTATAAACCGATGAAGAATTCTGCATCCTCAGAACTGCATCTTCAGAAATAATCACCTGATATTTTTGTTTATTTTGTTCCTGTGTTCCTAAGTGTCCTATTGTTATAGGTACCACTCTCTAAAACTGAGGTTGCAAAGCATTTGTTCTGTTATTTGAATTCCTCAGATGACCTGAACACTTGGTTTAGTCCTGACATCCTAGAGGAGTAAAACATCTGTAGCAGATGTTTATGAAGGTGTTTCTTTTGATGGCCTTATAGCTGTATAAAAGTGCATAAAAAAAAATAAACCTGGAATTAAAAAACAAAAAAAATTCTGAATCAATTCATCTAGTACATTTACATATATGTAGAGTGATATAGAAGAAAGAGAAAACCAGTTTCAGCATTCTGGACACAGATGTGAAACAAAGAAAATTGAGCCTGTATTTTTCATTTTAAGTTCTGCATCACTAGTGTTGTTTTAGACAAGGGCTGAACTCCACCTCCTTAAACTGAGTTTAGAATAAGAGGGCTAGGTAGAAAAATGGGCATTGGAATATAATTTGCGGCATTAGTTTGAAGATTTTGAAATCAGCTTTTAACAATTAAAAATAGAGGTATTTTTACCCATTTATGCAAATGTATGGGTGTAATTTGATTATTGACTACTAAACTCTGCTATGTATTAACACAGTGAGTTTATTCACTTATCTCTGGTTCTCCTTATCTGTGTCTTGACTGTTGAAGCAAGGCCAGTACTCTGGTGTCATTAGTAATCTCACACCACTCCCCACATATCTTGCATTAAAACGATGTGACTGATTTTGAAACCCATACTAGGGTCACCTGTCTACTTTATGTGAATTGGAAAGCATCTGTGTTCTTCAGGGCTGACATTTTACTGTTTGATGGAAGAGAAGCATTTCAAAGGACCAGCAGAAAGCTGCTCTTCAGACCTTCAAGCCACATCAAGACTGATGGCGTTTATCTCTCCATCTCTCAAGTGTTGCTCCACAACCCAAGATAGCCACATAGTCTAGCTAGTTTTTCATCAATCTGATTGATTAAGTACTTGTTTGGCATTTAATCCGCCTAATTCTGCTATCATTTCTTGGGCTGTATCAATAACAAACCTAATCTGAAGCATGCTGAATGGAACCAGTATTAAAAGTTTCTGGAATGCATTCAGCCGTGTCTTTCTCATATTTTTCACTGTGAAAAATATAAGAAAATATGATTCATATATGAGATTGCATGCGCAGTGAAAAATACGGATTAGTAGTAGCCAGTTGTATGTGTTTGAGATTACCAACATTCCATGTTTTTTAAGTGGTGTAAATCAGTTTTCAAAAACAATGCTGTTTTAAATCACAACTTCAGCCACTCTTTCCCAGAGAGATGGTTATACATATGAAAGAATTCTAGAGCCAGGCAGAATAGAAGTTCTGCTCTACAAAGCCAAGAAGCTTAATTTTGGGAATCAGTACCTAAAATTGCTGCATTCCTTGCTCCTGCCTTGTAAGAATGATAACTTTATATTCTTTCTAAGAATTTGGCTTGATTAAATCAGCTATTATTTGCCAAACACAATGAATTAAATTATTTAAAATCTCAGTTTCATTAGCTCTCTGGATGCACCCTGAATATCTGTTCTTGTGTTGTCCATCCCTTCTTTACTCAAGCATGCAAGAAATCTTCTCAGTTCAAAGCCAGAAGGTTTACTAGATTTCTCAACTCTCTAAAATTTCCTGTTATTTTAGCAATATAGAGATTAATTTACACATTTTGGCTCAGTCATATGTAACTTTTTTTCTGGGGATGCTGAGAGGATATCTGGTCTCAAGAACTTCAGAGCTTCTTTTGGCTCCGCCTCATAATTACAGTATGATCTCCTGGTTCCTGTCTTTTCCTGGAGATCTTGACATGATGATCTGATGACATAGATGATGAAAATCATCATGAATGATGATTCTGTCTTCCCTTTATGTACCTGTGAGGTGAAATTACAGTTTCTTGCATGTGTATGTAAATGCACACATCTTAAATCCCTGATGTATTATGCTGTATAATCATCTTAATTTCTCATGAAATTATTTTTAATAGTATTTCATTGTTCTTTTGAAGTTTCCATTGGCAAATTATTTCTCTCTGTAAATACTATGTCCTTTTACAGTCATACACTCAATAGATACTGATTGTTTTGATTAAGAGGTAATCTGTTCAGATTTCCTCTATGAAAAGATTAAGTTGGGGGGAGTGTTCAGTTATAGATTTGGAACATTGCTGTGAATAAGATTTGGATTTTAAGCTGTTTGACTAAGCTTCTTCACTGTTTCAGCTGCAGATTTTAAGAGCAGCTTTTGCCTATTTTTGTGTACCCTGGAGATCCAGTGATGCCAAAAATTTCTTTTGAATCTATTGGAACAAGTAATAGATATCTGTTCACATACTTAAGATTCTTTTCTGTAATGCTTGTTCATAGGGATGGTTCCATTGACCTCAGTAAGGTTATTTGTGTAAATTCTAGTTGATCTCAACAAGAATTATGCAACTGGAACCCCAGTGACCTCTTATAAGTAGCATAATCTGGGTTGTGTTCCAAGTCTTCCATAAGGGCTTTAGAAGATATTTTCAGATTTTGGATTAAAATGCCAAAATGGCATTTTAATCTGATGGCTTGGAGCATTTTTTGAATGATTAAAGACATCTGCCTAGTCTAAGCATAGGAAATAACCATATTATTGATAACAATGTGATATGTATGACTGAACGTTGCTTTTTAAAGTAGTATTTACTACATATAGTATCTTACTGTCCTCTGTTTTACATAAATTTAAAATCCCAGACACTCTTTCCCAGCAGCTATTCCAGATTTCCTCAGCCCTATCAAGAGTGAAACCATTAGTGCTGAAGTAGGCAGTATTTTGAATACTTAGGAATTGATTGAAATCTTGTGGTTAATAGGCAGTATAGAAGGATTTGTGCAGCTGTTTAACAAATACTAGATGTCAACATGCTTTAGTTCAAAAAGAAGTTGCAGATGCAAAAAGCCAGTTGCAGGGCTGGTTTAAACTGAGTGCCCTGTGACTGATTTGAAATAACAAAACATAAAGCTCATACATTGTGTGGCAGTTTTCAGAAGCACTCTCATGAGACTGTTCCCTTCTACTTTTAAGGAACTGTGCTGAATCCAAACACTAGCATGTTTTCAGTATGTCCTGTTCTTGTGCTCCCAGTCTTCATTCTCCAGATTTATACCAGTTACCCTAACAATCCTTACGTCCTCTAATGTTGAAAAGACTTCTATGCATACACCTTATAGAGTAGGTTGACAGGGTGCTTCCAGGGTGCTTGGAAAGTCTAAGATTGTCCAAATATTTTTATTAGAGAGGCAGTGGAGAAGATGTATTCAGTCACAAGAGGCAAAAAAATTCCACCACCTATTACGTGCAGATCATATGAACATTCATTAATAGTGTTTCTGTATAGCTGGCAGTCCTGCCCAGGTTTATATTACAGTTAATTTCAAAACTATACCTGTCCTTGACAAAAAAAAAGTGTAACATTTACAGAGATCAGACTTGCAGATAGATTTTTTTCCTTTGAAAACTAAACGGACATGACATTGTCTAGCCTCATATTTTTGTGAAGTATAAAATAGTGTGAACCCTCTCAATGCACAATGCAGATCATTAATATATGCAGTACCTTATGAATATTCGTCCTCAACACACTATGGTTTCTGGCATTGCTTCCACTAGTATTTTATGCATTCATTTCTTTCATGTTGTCCTACTCTAATATAGAGCGTGGTTGATTTATTTCCTAATCTTTGTGAATGTGAACTTCCTCGGGTGGCTGAAAAACTTACGCTTTTGTAATTCCCCTACACCCAGCAAGAGGCAAAAGGAAAAGTTCTTTATTCATTAAGTAATCTGTTTCTTTTCTTATTTTTTTTCCTCAAATCTCAGCTTGGAAACCAGAAAGTAACTGCCCCTGTGATGGAGGTAAATGCTTCACAGACACACAGACAAACAGCAACAGAAGCTTCTCCACTGCCTCTTCCTTCTGCTGTGGTACCAGTTAACAGAGCCTCTTTCTCACCAGACAGTGGCACCCATCTAGTACCATATTCTTTGCCAACGCTTGATGATTTTTTGCCTTCACGCTTTTATAAGACCCCAGCCCTCTCACAGTTTTCATATAAATGCCCATACCTAGCTCCTGACAGCATTATCCACAGGAACGACACAGCCTCTGTGAGCAGAGACTCTGCCATGAGTGAGTGCTCCTCCCGCACAGTGAGTGAGTCCTCCACAGCCATTCTAGATGAGCTGCAGACTTGTAGCTATGATACTACTGACTGCTCTGAAACACCTTCCCCAACCTTGAGCCAGATGTCTGCTGTCTCAGATGGCACCACCTTAACCAACACTGCTGCCACTTCTCATGTAATTATGCTTCCTTTTTTGCTCCTCCATTTTCTTCGAACAGGTTGTCAAAAGGGAACAGAATTCGACCTTGTCTGTTATCCCATTACACAGACAAGTATTTTGTTAGTAATTTTCCATGGTCACAGTCTGACAGTGTTTTGCAACAGTTGTTTGAAAAAAAAATCGTTGACATAGCAGATTTGGGACTAGGAAATGATTGTTGCACAGCTGTGTGGTCAGCTAAGGTGTATCAAACACTTTGCTTAAAAGAAAATAAATTGAAGAAATACCCGTTCCAAATGGATTAAAAGCAAGCATTCCATAGAGTTTGAAGAGATTTGTTTAAAATATTGTTAACAATTTACAGGTTTTTGGAGTTTGTAGTCTGTGGACTACCACCATTTTTGATTTACACTGAGATACAGATTTCAATAATGTAATTTGTAAATTCATAGTAAATGTTGGCAGTATTTAATGCAGTTTTTTTCCCCAGCCATGACGACTGACTGCACAAAACTGGTTTTCACTCCTCTAATTAACCTTTTCCTCTCCTAAGCACAGTTTCTTATAGGACTGAACTGCATAAATAACCTTGTATTACCCAAGTGTCCTGTTATTTTTCTCTTGCTTAAGGGAAAAACCAGTATGCAGTTAGACACTTCGTACATACATTCCCTTTTCTGTACCTTAGTATACTCATATATGGGGAGAAAGAAAGTATGAAATCTGGGTCAAACCCAGATCACTTCTGATTTCTTTTGAGATTATCCACATGATTAAAATGAGTCAGAACAAAACCTTCATTTACATTGAGCAATTCATTGCTGAATTGCAAAAGAGAAGGATGTTCTGAATCCAGAGTTTTACTGGGTCACAGCAGTCTTCAACTTTCGTACAAATACTTTAGCATACTGTAATTCTAACTGAACATTTTCCCTATAAAATAATTTTTGTGAGTTCTTCTTGCTTACGTAGTTTGAACTGTAGTATCTAATGGAAGCTTGGAAATGGAAGTACACATAGATTTTTGCCTTTTCCAGAGTTCCGTGACTGTCACAAATTTCAATCAATTCTGAGTATTTTAGCCTAATTCAATGTCTTGAGGTCAGGCATGTGTTGCGCAGCATTCTTGCAAAGACCTGCTCAGACATCCATGATGGGACCTCTCTCCCTGTCTCAGCAGAGAGAAAGTTAGAAAGCAGCTCCAGTCCCAGATGGATGCCGCTTTCTGTTCTGATTCAGTAATCCAGAGAGCTGCTCTTTCTGATGCTCAGGCAAATTACAGGAATTTTAAGCCTGATACCTAGGTGGAATTTTTACAAGATCGTGATTATCTTGCTGCAGAAGCAGGTGGCTCTACTTGCAGTGGAAGTCAGGTTAATTATACTGGAGAAAAAAAATTAATAGAGGTTCCTAGGGAAAGGAACACCCTGAAAAATTATTATTTTCCCAGTAAATTAGAAAATAGGTGCATTTTGGTTGAATAGGGGTCTTTTTCCGTATTGTCTTCTTTCCACACAAAGATTACCTAGGAAAGCAAAATGTGTAATTCATTAATAGGTATCTTAAATTATTTCACTTCCTTGTAAAATCTGGGAATAAACTTGTCACCTGGACCTAAAGTGTCACATTCTCAGATTGAAATATCAGTAACTGCCAAATGATTCCAAGGGAGGGAAAGGCCTCTGAAACCGTAAAATTTATCTTTTATACCTAACCCTATAAACCGTGCAAGATGCATCAGATAAATAAATGAAATAGCCACCTTCACAGACAAAGAGAAAATCATTAGAAACTAAGAAATTATAGCTGAGCTGAGATCCCCTCTAAGACCTTTAGAAGCAAACCCAAAAATGTCATATATGAACATGCCACATACACATTTATGACTGATGTCCTTCAACTACTTGTGTGGGTCCTGTTTTCATGATATTGTGTACTACTTAGTGTAAGTACCTTACTGTCTAACTGAGCTATTTGGTAACGTCCTTCTCAGGAATATCAAAATTTTTTATTACAGAAATTCATATGAGTATCTTTCCAGTCTGCAAAGAACTGACACCAGTTCTGCTCAGAGAAACAAAAGCCACAGTAAATGACTAAGAAGGTGTAAGGCTCTGCACGTAGTTGCACCCTGCCTTCCCTAGAAACAAACTTTCCTACAAAGACAGTATATAGGAAAAGAGAATGGGTGAACACCTGAAGTAGAGGAGAGATGGCTGGCCTCATCTTAAAACCTTATCTGAAAACATGCCTTCATACTTCTTGAAATGCTGTCTTTGAGTTACTTAGCTTTTCTATTCTTACATCTCCCAAGCTGTTGGTTTTTTTTTTTTTGGAGGAGGAGAGGATCATATGAGAAAAGCCAACTTAGTTTTCATTCTAAAGTTTACTAAGAGAGGAGACATTTAAACACAGAACTTCCAACGGAGACATCACCACAACAGAAACTTTTCAGCTCACATACGAGAACAGGCATCCTTAAAATGAGAAGCCCCTGAATGCACCTGAGAGTTCACATGATGTCTGCATAAGACCCAGAAATTGTTTTTCTCTCTTAGCTATGGGAGGCCAAGATGTTAAAAATTTCAAATAAATTCAGTAATCTCTGAAATACAAATGTATAAAAAAGGTCATGAATCATTTAATTTTTATTTGTAAAAATAATATGCATTTTAATATGTTTTTATTTATGCTTTGCTGCTTCAGGTGGTCTCTTGTTTACATCTGCAGCATGTTTTAGTTCATTTGTTAATATAAAATTGAGCAAAGTTTGTAGTTCTTCTAATTCAGATTTAAAGAACAGTTCTGCATTAAAGGAGATGACGCAGAGAACTTCCCTTGCTTTTCTGCTGAAATATTCACTGCCCTCTTATTTCATTCAATGCTTTCTCAGTATCTCAGTTTTGATTCAGTACTCCCCATAAAAGTGATATAGCCTTGATGCAGGGATTCTAAACCTGGGGGCAGATAGTTTCCTCTTGAGAAGTACCTCTGGTGACTAAAGCCTAAATGGCTTTCGGTGCTTAATGCTTTATTGCCAGTTTGCTTAGCTCTCCCATTTTTGATTTTGTTCTGTCATTTTGTGGTTGTGGGTTGTTGTTTTTTTTAATTGGTGCTATTTATTTTTATAGTGATAGATTACATATCAGCATCCCACAGTCACTCCAGCTGGCTTCCATTTTTTAAAGACATTTTCGCTCACTCTTTTCAGCTAGTCCTAATGAGACTTTTCCCTTCAGTCTGCACATAATATCAGTAGTGCTTGAGCATGGGCACTAAGGGAATATGTCTCTTGGTGTGAGGGATCTGTGGCAGATAGCCTTTGTCATACCATGTTAGGAACGTTTACTGCCATCTTCATGTTATATTTTTGTCAGACATTTGCAAAACTTGTTTATGCCAGCTTCATTGCCTTGACCGTGATCTTTCCGTCACCTTCCCATGACAGGATGCGTCCCAGCACACACACGGAGAGAAGAGGGGAGGTACAAGGTATCTAAGGAACACATTCTGCTCCGTTTGTGATAAGTTTTGTGTTTCAGTGAATGCAGATGCCGTTATGGCTGTGTACCTGACAACTGGTAATTGTTGCGTGGATGACAGTCTTGCATCACTCTTTCTTTAGGATAGCAGTCGGAGAGCTTTGTTTGTAGTTTAATTGGATATTGTTTTGTCTCTCTCAGGCTCAGATCACAGTGAATGGGAATTCTGGCACTGCTGCCAGCCCAGTGAGTCACTTTCAAAGGCCTTTTTCCCCTTCTTCAGCTTACCCTCCATCAGCTTCACTCAATTCCAACATTGTTATCATGCAGCATGGCAGGATGATGGGTAAGCCTCACACAGAATGTTTGCTTTATACATTACACAGCATATTCTGATTCATGTGGCAAAGACTGCAAACAATTGCAGAGTGCTTCACGTCCATAATGACGGTATTGTCTATTCACCTACCTTGGGAAGTAAAAGCAGAAAAGTAATAGCATTTATTGTTAGGTACAGTAGTGATCCTGAACTGGAGCTGCTATTAAGTTTTATTACCTAGGTGTGTGAGCTGACCTCTTGCCAGTTATCTACCGGCTTTACCAATGAAAGGGCATCTATCAAAATAGCTCAACCTGTCCAGCCCCTTCAGATTTAGCCTTAAGAAACCAAGGGCCAACTTTGCATTTTGCTCCTCCCCACAACTTCCATAATTCCTCAGCAGAAATACTGCCAGCAAAGGGAGAGGCTCTGGGCTTTCAGAAACCTAAAGCCACATCAATCTAAAATTTGTTCATGTTATTTTTTAGGGCATCTTAATTTAAAAATTAAACACAACCAAATATTATCAGCCTTAGGCACTTTGCCAGTATAATCCTGTTTTGCCAAGGGAATGATTTCCTTGCTGCTTTTTCTACCAGTGTTTGGCATATTCAGATAAGATTATACATGCAAAATTACTTGAATGTGGTCCCAGAGTTTACATTTTTGTTGTGCTTGCAGTGAAATTAGGTGACAGTTCTCGCTCTGAGACTTACATCTTAGACAAATGCTGCTGTCATCATAGTGATTATTAAAAATCTGCATACATGGGTTCCTCCACATCCCAGAATTCTAGATTTTTTGATTGCTCCCAGTTTGCTGATCTAAAGGCCTATCAATACTGGTTTGGATATACCTAAAATACATATTTTCCCATGACTTTCACTCTTGTATGATGCTGAAGTTCTGTGTTCCACAGTAACAGCCTGATTTACTTCTCTTTGCTCATGTAAAAATCCTCCTGATGGCCTTAGTTTGAGGCCTATGAAGAATGAAGGATCAAATCCAAAATGTTTTCTAAATTTAACATCATGCATTTTGGGAAAAAGTTCCAAATATTCAGATGTTTGCCACACAGAGTTGCCCCTCGCCATATATGTGTAGCACTGAATTATTTACAGGATTTCAGACTTGAATAAACAGCTGAAACAGCCATAACAAATTCAGTGCTGCAGTGGGAGTGAGCAGAAATATTCAAATTAAAATTAGAGCTTTCAGTCACCGGAGCTCCTTTTGCAGACTCATATTACAATTCATGTATTTTTCTTCCGAATAATCAGTGGATATTAATGCTACATGAAAGTCAATTGTAATTGTCACCGTTAGTGTTAGAACATATATTTTCACTCCCTGCATTCATTTATCCTGCAGTGGAAACGTCTCACTGTACCTGCACTTGCAAAATAGAGGCTTTGTCATAGCAGCCCACTAATTTACTGAAACCTGCTGCCTGAAGGACTAGGGCTCTTTTTTCTGTATGCAGGAGAGAGTGCGTTGGCTGCAGAAGTCAACATGCCAGCACTGAGGTGTTTTTTGTTAAGTAAAGTATTCTGCATTTTAGAAGGAAATGGTAATAGTGGTGTATTAATTTCATTAGTTATAAAGGAAGATTTGAGGGGGAAGGGTAGAAATAAGTCACTACAAAACAGTAGCAGCCTGCACAGTTCACCTGAATTACTATAGGTGGATCATCAGATCGCTCTGCAGGTGCCAGGTTACCGGAGACCATTTTTATGGATTATATGTAGAGTCACATAAACATATCAACACACATTAAGGGAAGAACATTGTATGTCAGAATTTGTTTCTTAAAAATATGCATGCATCAAAACTTCATGTTTCTAAGTGCACATCACGTAAGATTTTGTGGAAGGCTGTTTGCTGTGCTTACAGAACATCAATTTTCTACAGCTTGCTAGACTTCAGGGGTGGAAGTTTTGAAATTTTGTCACTAGTTTCCGAGGAATGGGTAGAAAAGGTGCAAGAGTTTGATTTGTAGGAGAAAGGCTGCTGCACCTTTCTCAATAGATTTTGCTGTGTTTGTGGGGTTTTTTCTCTTTTTTGTGAGTACAGCATTGTGAAAAAGTACTTCTACTCTAATTCTGAGTTTAATAGCTTGTCTGGCCTTTAAATAAGTTTATAATTCTGTTAATGTAACATTAAGTAGGGCGAAGCCCTAGTTAAGATGATATTTCTTTAAAATAATGTATATGTATGTCATTAAGATTGTCAGTCTTTTTACAGCATACTGAAATGAGGAAGTGTGTTTTAACTGCCAAGTATGATTGTTGTGTCATTACACAATATTCTGTCATGTTTTCTTTACAGAGTCCACAGAGACATACTCACAGCACGTTCAGAATGTTGGCAGCACCACCACCACCAGTACAATACCAATCTGTAGATCCTCAGAAGAAGAAAAAAAAATTACAGTAATTAAAGCTCCACATTATGCAGGGATTGGCCCGGTAGATGAATCTGGAATCCCTACAGCAATTAGAACGGTAGGAAATTCTGGGAAATCTGTGTATGAACTCATACAATGAACTGATTGTTGGTAATGGGTTTTTCACATTCTTCTACTCTTATATAATTTGGAATACAGCGTGCGTAATCAGCGGCCTTGTGAATATAATATTGTGTGTTGACGAAAAGGAGAATGCTGATGGGAGCATAATTGGGCAACCTCATGTTTCTAGTTTTAATTAGAAGTAGCCAAAATTTTGTGTCTTTCTTGTGTCTCTTGTAGTTCTTGCCTTTTGGAGATACACGGTAATTGCATTTGGTTTATTTCTAAAATAAAGTTTATGCATACTATATATGTGTGTGTGTGTGTGTGTGTGTGCACAAATACTCATGTATGTTTGTGTGTATATGTAAAAACCTTATGCTTTTGCGTTTCTTGGGACAGTGTTCTCATGTCGTCAGGGTAGTGTAGAAATGCATCGTTTTGTTCTGGTGGCAATCTAAGGGAGTAGCATTTTCATGGCAGTGCAGTAAATAATCATTGTGCCCTTGAGTGACATGTAAATGAATAGCTGGGGGGCCCTTTCATTGTGACCACCCCAGTTTTGATCATCTGCTGCTGGTCACTGCTTGAGTGGTCCCAGGATGTCAAACTGAAGAGTTTTGTTTTCACTATGCTGAAGCATTCTTTTCACTCTGCTGTCAGGGCAGCCTCTTCTGGCTGCTCCAGAGAGCGCAGAGGCAGCTGCACTAGGTCTGTAAAGGCAGCACTTACTGGCCTTCCCAGCCAGAGAAGAACTGCTGTGCTGGACGGAGAAAGTGAGCAGAGTGGGAGCCAGGATGAAAGCAGCAGAGCCCTTGCAGGTGAAGTCTTAGTGAGGTGCAAGGATGTAGCAGCTGTTGGATATATCCTGTCTGCCAATATTGACATATGGGGCTGTATTGTGTTGCCAAGAACTGCTTCAAGGGATTGAAAAATTTGGGGGGAAATCAGGAATTGATGGAGAAAATCAGTAGAAAAAAATCAGGATAAGTGGTAAGATGGGGACAATTTTTATAAGAATGGGGGAGAAACTCTGGCAGTTCTTGCTTTATTTTTGACATAAAAAAGTAATACGATCCAAATCTCTTAAAAATGAAGAGATTTCTTTGCAACAATGCTCTAGCTTCCTGTCGTCTTTTTAAGTAAATAGTCTCTTTGCTTTATATTGGATATAATAATTGGTTTCGTGCTTTTTTAGTAGCAGATTGTTCTAATAGAGTGCGTATCAGTTATATAAGATTATAACAGAAATCCCCCTTAAGTGTGCCTAATGAAGCTGGCAATCTGCCAAACTATATTTAACTTTCAGGCTGTATGATCTGAGTCTCTCAGATTTTCTCCTAAAAATGTAATTCTATTTGAATTAGGACATTTTGCTGCTGGTTTTGCTCTGGGGTCTTTTGTGTTTCAATTTCAAGAAACCTGTAATCTTAGTCTTATAGAAATAATTCTCACAATGAGCTATAAGTTAAAATTTTATGCTACTGTGTGTATGTGTAAGAGTGTGTCTGATGTGTCATTTTGCATCCTTATTCCGCTTCCTAGACATAGCTGGTAGTAAAATTGTTTTCAAGATACTCATTTGAGATTACCTTATGAGTCTGCACAAGTGTATTTGAGCCCTGTGTACCCCAGCTGTGCAAGAACAAAGTTGGTATAGTTGTCAGCAAATGACTCAAATATGCTGCACCTCGCAAAAGTGCTAAAACTGCATTTTCCATTAATAGTAGAAGGTTGGGTATGTCACCTGCCCTTACTCCAAGGTCAGTGAGCAATCCAAATAGGAATCTTCTCCCAGAAAGTTCAGCCTCTGTCCATCTGAAGAGAGAATTTTTCAAATTAGTTGAATTTATCATTGCATGTAAAGTTTAGAAGTTTCTTACTCTTCCATCTTTGCGAAAGTGGCAACAGTCTATCAAAAAAGCAGTAAATGAAGATTCATGGGTGATAGGTAACATACACACTGTGTTCCAAAACACTGTGCTGCTCAAAGTTAAGCTTGTCAATAAGAAATCAGGAATATCTGTGTTCCAGATTTTGAGTGCTTTTCAGGAGTAGAGAGGTTTTGGAAGATGTGATTATCTCCTCCAAGTCTGTCTTTACTCTCAGAACATGATTTGTCACAGCTGTTTAGCCAGGGAAAACAGAATTATGTTCTCTTCTTTCTATTCCTGCTAACCCATTCTCTCCCAGGCTTCTGAGAAGGAAAGGACTCCTATAAAGCTTTTTATTCAGAACCCCGTCCCATGTCAGCATGCTCCTTCTATGCCACTTTAGCTCCTAGCTCTGGGAAATGCAAGTCTGAAAATTCAGATCATTATTAGGTTCTGCCTTTGTGCCAAGCCCTGTCCCAAAGATGGTAAAATTCCAAGATACTAAAAGTGAAGTCTCTGAAAAAGAGAGGGTAACATGCTGTTCACTCGGAAAAGCATTCCATCAAATATAGCACCATTTACCACTGACGGGCACCTGGGAAAGGAAAAAACAGATTCATGGAAAGCAGTAAGACTGCACTGTATTAGTCTATCCAAAATTATTGCTTTATATCTAATTATCAAAATTAATCTGTAGACTGAAAAGGCCTCTACTTAGTAAGAATGAAAAAAAGTCAAGTCCCACCAGGTTTCTCTTCCAGACTTAGTGATGTAATATTTCAGCTTGAAGAGAAAAATAAGCAAACCTCAAAAAAACAGAGGTCCACTGAAAGTCTCAGAATATTCTGAGCTGGAAGGGACCCACAGGGATCATCCAGTCTAGCTCTTAAGTGAAAGCCCATACAGGGATCCAAGCATTGTTAGCGCCCTGCTCCCACCAACTGAGCTAATCTCTGGGTTTTAGAGGCCTCCTTTAATTGCATGCTTCCTGATGGATGATTACAATACTGCAGTGATTATGGACTCTCCTAGGAAGCAATTGCAGTTACTTATGTCCTCTACATGCTATTTGGCTGATTGTTTTTTCACATATGATGATACCATGTTCCAACATTTAATTGCATCAGCTATAATATATGCAAAGCAGGATGGCGTCTGAATGGCTTGGTGCATTGTGAATACTGTTAATTCCTCAAACTATATTGATGTGTGGGATTAATGAATATAAATTAAGAAAATGTATTTCAAAATTAATGTATTCTACTTCTTAGCTAATCCTAGATGGTTTATAACTTAAAGCCAAGTTATTGGCTGAGGCTTGAAACGCCTAGGAGTGGTTTGAGGGGGAGATGATGAGAGAAACAAAAATTTAAATGTCCAGAAGGATGTTGGGAAACCTTCTTCTCTAGTCATGTGGGAGCTTCTCCCTACCTGATCTCTATGTGGGAGCCTCCTTTGACTTTGTGGAGGACCTGGCAATGCTTGACAAACAGCAGGAACATAGCAGTAGTATTTATGCATTATTTGCAATTCATTCAGCTACCACTGGTTGGAAGACACTTCTTGGCTCAATACAATCAGAAAGGCAGTCGCAATATCATGGGACTGGTGCAGGTTTCTGTTGCTGTGGGAAGTGAGGGGGAGCAGGGAGGTTGTGCCCATCAGTGTGAATTCCTTCAGACCTCCTGGACTTGTAAACTTTGGAATATATATGCTCCTGAGCACCAAACAGCATACTTGCTTCAAGTCCAGCTAAATTATTCTAACCAGAGTTCCAATAGTATAGATATTTAATACCTTTAGGGAAACAATACTAAAATGACCCAAATCTGCTTCTGAATAACTTGTTCTTGGCAGAACTCAGCAGTATTGGTAGATGGGGGAAGGGACCTATCTTGAAACAAAACTGAATATCCTTTGTCTCTATCTTGCAAGCAGGTCTAGGTAAAAAGCCTAACTCTCTGCTTGAATTTTTTTCTTTCCCAGGAGATCCCCAAGTTCTTCAACTGAATGTCAGCTCTTCTTTGAAACATTTTTGTAATATTATTTAGTAGCAAATTCATGAGAACTCAATATGAGTCCTCAAAATACAGGAGCATTTCTGCCTATTCTCTTAGAGTAAGAGCTCACCATTGTAAACAAAGCATATTCATTATGTACAGAAACTGTAGCAAGTAATCATGGCAAAAGTGTGATTTAGTAAAGATGGCAGCATGTGGCGAACACACTTAAATCTGTCCAGTATTCTGTAGGGAAGAATTTGTAGATTTTCGCTTTTTGTGGTAAAGAGGAGTAAGCAAAGTGATTGCAAATTTAGTGTTAGCTAGTGCAAGATAATGCACTTCAAGAGGGGTCCTTTGAATTTTCCCTGTGTACCATGAGGTTTGAAGATAATTTTTTGTTTGGTTGCCCAGAGAAGCTGTGGATGCCCCATCCCTGGAGATGTTCAAGGTCACACTGGATGGAGCTCCAAGCAACCTGGCCTAGTGAAAGTTGTCCCTGTCCATGGAAGGGATGTTAGAACTTGACGATCTTTAAGGTCCATTTCAACCCAGGCCATTCTCTGATTCCATGATTCTCTGCATTTAAACTTCTGCTTTTCTGACTACTGTGGGACAAGTAAAATTTTAGCACCTAAGAAGAATAGTACTGAAAACATCTTTGCCTTTGTGTTAATCTTCTTCCGAAATACTATCATCCTACCTCAAAGAAAATTGCAGCAAAAGAGAAAATGCAGAAGGGTTAAGAGATAAAAATAAGCACAAGCAGGTGTTGATATGAGCAGAGTTTGGGAACTGTGAGATTACTTTGTTTGCAAAAGTATTTCATTAAATGAGTGATTATTGAAAGGTATATTGTATTCACTTTTCTCAAAAGAGAAAAATCAGTTAAAATTAAGTTGTCTGGAAAGGGCTTTTAAAACTAGTAAAAGGAGTACTCTTTGTTTACAATCCAGACATTAAAATATAGTGTAGTCTTAGTTCTTTTCTCAGTAGTATTACAAAGTTTTTCTGCATCATTTAACAATTACATTTTGAAAGTAATTTAAGCCAGAAATTGCCAGGAGGTCAAAAGAAGCTCTTATTACATGCTTGTAATCATAACTGCTGAGGTGTTTCTATTTTCCTGTAAAGAATTTAGCATTCATCGTTGTCAGATGTAGGGCACTAAGATGATAAACTCTTGATCCGGCACTAATTCCTATGTTCTGAACCATTGTACCTTCCCGAGATCAGAGTCCAAGACTCACTCAATCTTCAGTGTCTTCCGAAATTTGTTACAGGAGGTCCTCGATAAAATGCATAAACACATTCAAAATACATGAAAATAATTATATTAAGTAGGAAATAACATATAACAGACTTTCTGTCCAGAATAACATTAAATGTCTGATCCAATCTGTGCACATGGGTATTTTATTTTAATTGTTAAAACTGTATTTTTTTAGACAGTTGACAGGCCAAAGGATTGGTACAAGACAATGTTCAAGCAAATCCATATGGTTCATAAGCCTGGTGAGTATGTTCTTGTCTTTGTCTCCTCATGTCCAGTTTGAGGGATGAGAAATTGTCTACTGTAAATCTCCTACCCATCTGTACTACCTTTCTTTTGGAGAACTCCAGTGTTAGAACAGCACGGGCTAGTAAACAGGCCGGTTTAAGGGTAAATTTTGTGCCTGAATTTATTTGTTGTCATAGGAATATCTTACTTGGTTTTGCTGAAACGGAGCTTTGGTGACATTGCTAGCATTAGAGTTAACGTGCTTTATGATTTTCACCAAGAATGTCAGGAAACTGTATAAATGGCAGTTATGCTCATTATACCTCTGAAAGGAAGGAGACTGTTTATCTGAGGTAGAGCTAACATTCAGTATGGTCACACAGAATGTTAGTGGGAGAGTAAGAAATGTAGGCAGGAGAATGTTGGCTTACAAGATCTATTTTGAACACTAGTCCCATACTAGATATTTAGAGCTGCCTTTTGTGATAGGAACAACAGCTTAACAGTCTGTAGCAGAGGAAGGCTGACAAAAGGAAGAAATTGAGCTTGAGGAAGGGAAAAGAACAGACAAAAAGTAATTTGCAGTTTGGTGCCAACTTAGTAAGTATGCAATAAGAGTGATATGACCAGAAGATACCATTTTAACAATAAGATGGTGAAAACAGCCTATGGTAAGTATAATGGGAAGACAGAGTCTTCCAAAAGCACCTATGAGACGAGGAAAAGAAATACAGTTCTTGATTGCCTACCAGTCTTCTGTTTGTATTTGCAAAAACAAAGCTTAGTTTCTGTGATGAACTGGCATGTATGGCACTACTGTAACATTTGTATTTCTTTTTGTAGATGACGACACAGACTTGTATAATACTGCATATGCATACGGTACTGGTAGGAATTATTCCCTATTCAGAATGATGCTTTTGTTAATGTCAGCAAGTAATGGTGTAGTTAACTCTTCACGCTCGCTTTTATAATGCTTGTAGAGACACTTTTTATTGTCTTGTTTGATCTCAGTTGTTCATGCCTTTTTCCCCCAAATGAAACAAGTTTAATTTTAGTTTCATTCTTACTACAGAAATTAATTGCAGCTGTGGACCTCTTATTGCAGAAGGACACACCTTAACACTGTATTTTCTTGATTACATTGCATTTATTTTCACTAGTGATTGTGAGTAACGCGGCCTTTCCTTATGGAAATGGAAAGGGAACTACTGTGTGAATATGAAAATACTGATTACTGACATGGAAAGACAAAAAGAATGTACTGAATACACCTCAAAAATATGCAGCAAGAGTGCCTAATAAAACTGATTGTTTTATGAACTTGTCCATTTCTGCTGTAGGCATTCATGTTGACATTATTTAGCTGCAAGAAAAGACATTTTCATCTAAGATACGTAATCATTGTGTCTTAAGAAGATTATACCCATATGGTAAAATTATTTCCAAAAAAAGCAAAAATGAAAGCACGAATCGACTATGTGCGTAAAAGCCATAGTGCCTTCTGCAGAAATGCCATTCAAAATTTTTCCATTTCAGTTTTTGTTGCATTAGATATGCTCTCAGTAGTGTCTTTTTCTGTGCTGTTGAGAGGATTTGTTGTGGGTCAGTGATTTGACATCTCTTTGTACTCTTGTGATCCTCTTCAAGATACGCTATTGCCTCATCATCACAAAGTAACTAATTATTAAAACAAAGAAGAAAGGTGTGTTTCCTGCCTCTTCTCTGCCTTCTGAACACAGAACAACTGAGCAACAGGATGAGCCTGGAGATTAATTACAGGCTGTCATTAACAGCTGTGATGGATATATACACCCATTAACTTCTCCATCAAATTAATAATTAATTATTTGGACTGTACTGCACTTTATCTATGTGTTTGTAATTTTATGTAAAAATATATAAGAAATTATCTAATGAGCTACATAATATACAGCAATGTACTTTTAAATGTGCATTTGCACATTTTTGTAACCTTGCAGTTTTATTGAGTTACTGTAGGTTCTTGTAGCATTCCATGTTGTGTTTTTTTAAGACTTACTCTCATGCTATGACTGTTTCTGGCTTTGTTTTATATTAGGTAGCTATAGTCCATCCTTCTCTGCTCAGGCACACCCAGCTGCAAAGACACAGACATACAGACCACTGTCCAAAAGCGCTTCTGACAGTAGCTCCGATGCCTTTAAGGTCTCGTCCCCTTTGCCACCCCATGTGCCACCTCCAGTACCACCACATCGTATGAGGCAAAGGTCTACGCCAGAAAAGTAAGTTAGCGCATTTTCGAAAGGTGTTCTTGATAAGTACAGTATTCCACTTGCAGAAGATAACAAAGGATAAAATAGCAGTTCTAGAATAATATGACTTCAAGGGCTTTATTCAAGGGCCAGTCAGGTGATGAGGGGTGATCTTTGCCAGGAGTGTGGGCATCATGCATGGTGCTGTAATTTCTTCAGTGTGCTAAAGAAGTGTTTATTCTTATTCATGATGTGACCATGAGCATTAAGGATTTTTATTCTCATTAGTGGGATTGTCCTGCTTGTTGTGTTTCAGAACAGTCTGTGCTCTAGGAGCTGTCTTCAATAGTTAGTCTCTGAGCAGGAAAGGCCATTTATTGTATCCAGAAGCAAAGAGAAAGGATCTAAAAGATGATGTAATTCAAAATTCAAGGGAGACCAAAACTATACAAGAGTGTAGCAGTCAACCCATGTTTCCCCAGAGCTCAGAAGTGCTTTATATCCCCATTTTTTTCAATCTTCATTTTGATAGACCAAGACAGTGTTTACAGATTAAAGAGGCATTTCAGATCTCTCATGGTTTTCTATCCAAATTTTCTGCACAAAATCAGGTCCCAGTGGTTAGAGTCCAGTCTGGAAAAAGTTAGTAATGAGTAACTCAGAAAAGAAGTGCTTACCCTTTTGATAAACCCATGCAAGAGACCTGCACACAAATTCTGTTGACTTCAGTGCATCTGTAGGTACTAGCTTAAGCAAAAATCATCTTCTTTAGTGTTCATGTTAATTAATACTACATGTTAATATAATACTATGCTATTATACATTTTTATGTGTGTGGGAATGTATATATTATATATGAAAAGGGTAATATTTTGCCTTTCATCTGTGCCTACAAGCCCACTTCTCTTGGCTACACTCAAGCAACAAAAGATAATTTGACCATTTTTGTCAGCTTGGACATTGTAAACATATTTATATGTAGAAATTTAATTTTATTAAATAGTTTCAAGTAATTAGGAGTTTGAATAGAATATTGTGAGGGAAGACCATACTAAGTGTTTAAAACTAAGACACTACTGTGGCTTTTTGAAAAATTTGTAGGTAGTGGCAATCCAAAATGTAATTCAGTAGATACACATACGGCAGAGGAAGATGAGATTGCTTGATGGTTACTGATTTTGGCTTCCCTGTTGCCGAGGGCAGGCTGTCAAGAGGAAATGCTAAAGGTTAGAGTTGGGCTGCCTCGCAGAGGCCATGAGGCTTGAATTTTGTTAGCAGGTCATACAGAAGTGCAGATATTTTTTAGCAAGACACCCAGATGCGGAGCTGTTTAGCTTTGATCTCTAAAGTTGTGTGAGACATTGTCCTGTGCTAGGCCAAATGCCTTGGTCACAGAAACTGAGGCCTGTTGCAGTTCCTTTTAAGCTTGGAAATAACTGCTCAGCACTGAATTTGGCTATTTAACCTCCCCTTTTAATCTTCTGCATGATAAGACAGGCAGTGGAAATCTGTGTTCTCCAGGCCAGGGGATCCCAAACACGTTAGTTATGCTTTGCCTGCTGCTGAAAGCTATGGCCCGTCAATCTTTTCCTGCCATTGGGAGGTTCTTTTTTTAATTGCTTATAAAGCCAGAGTATTTAAAATCTCACATAAGAGGCTTAGGTCCACATGTATCACAGTTTCATAGCTGAGAGGCAAGATATGGTTTGCATTATCAGTTGAGCTCAAAAATATAGTCCACACAGGATAAAAGGATGAATATTGTAAATTAGTTGAACTGAGTGTGAATCAGAATTTCAGTATCATCCTTTTTTCTTCAGTAGCTTGCAGTATAATGCAACTTGATCAGAACATTTCCATTTTCCTGTTAATTTTTTAAGAAACACAACCTGTTCTACTCTGAAAACAATTTTTTTCCTCAGTGAAAATAAACAATAAAGCCACTTAGAACTACTTCCTTTGAAATGTAGGGCATTGTATAAATAGAGGTATCTGTGTCCCAGAAATGCACTTGCAAGCATACTGTAAACAAAAGCTACCCCATAGATTTTTTTTAAGGCACATGATATGTGCATTATGATGTCAGGTCACATCAAACCAAGTCACACCAGAAAGACCAATAGAACTGATAAAATTTAATCAGTGTGTGCTCTTTCTTATCATAAATACAGACAATAGCTGGTAGTAGTTCACCTTCCCTTTCCTCCTGCCTTTGAGTTACTAGTGGATCATTTTACACAGAGTTAAATAAAAATATGTATGGGCTACAGTTTTCCAAGTACAGGGGAGGTAGATACTACAAGAACTGCCATGAAAAGGTAGCTGTCACTGTAATTAGCTAAGTATTCCCCCAAAATATATAGGTAGCTAGTAATATGACATAGTAAATGACTGAAAAAATATAGTAGCATGGGTTACTTTTTATTCTTTGCATAGCACTATTAAATTGAAAGCAAATTTGTAATTCTAGAGAAAATGGATATGTTTCTATTCCAAATTCAACTGCCAAATTCTTCCTCTTGTTTACCTATTCAAGATAGAGAAACAATATACTTCTTACAAGGATATTCAGGAGCACTTCTACTACAGACCAGGATAATGACCGTTACACTGTCTTTTAAAATAATTTCTCATTTTTTGCCTCAGAAGATTTTATAACTTTTTCAATATGGCCTTATCATCATATTATGCGATAACAAAAATATCTACCACTTGCCTATATTAGTAGAGTGCATGAAACATGTATAGTTATTTGCAATGGTTTGCAATGCCATGGTATTTTGACATGGTATACCCGGGAAGTTTTTAAACTGGTCTACTAGTTAAAATAAAAGTATGAGTGACCACAGGCTGGACATCTCTAGTATTTTTCCTGCTGTACTGAGCATACCTGCTGTAAACAGGTTAAGATGATAGAGTAAAACAGTGGGATGCCACACTAGATGTTCCACAGCTGATATCTGGAAAAAGTAGCCATTCTGAACGTCAGTTGCCTTTGTGGGTTTCTGTTGTACAGAGCTGTAAAGCACATGGTGATGACAGTAAATGAGCTCAGTTGCTTGTGTTTGTTGTTTAGGAACGAGTGGGATCCTCCTGACAGAAAAGTAGATACTCGCAAGTTCCGTTCTGAACCAAGAAGTATTTTTGAATATGAGCCGGGAAAGTCATCCATCCTTGAACACGAAAGACCGGTAAGACACATAAATGAAATGGGTAATAAAGTGAGACATTTGATAAGGGGTTATCTTTTTATTAATTACTACTAATAATAACCACTTAGAGGAATATTGAAGATCCTTTTTCAAATATGATTTTGCAGCAATTTGTCTTTGCTCTTATCTGATGGCTGTATTGAAAATGGGTTTGGCTTACTTGCTAAACTTACATCTTCTGGTGTTTCCAAGAAATCACCACCATGCAAACCTTCTGGATGATAGGCAGAACAGATGGAAACTGCTTTTTCTAATTGGTATGCATCTCCAGCACTTATTTTCAGTAATGTTAACAGCACACATGATATCTGATTAATTAATGCGTAAAAATAAAATATTTGCATTTTCAGGATGTACTGAATCGTATACCTAAGGAGATTTTGGTCAAATACTGGCCAAGGTTGCCCAGACAGGACTCACCTCAACACAGCCCTGAGCAACCTGATATGATTAGACCTACCTTTAGCAGGAGGTTGGGCTAGATGACCTCTGGGGGTCCTTTCCAGCCTCAAGTACTCTGTGATTACGGACTGTACATTAACATGTAATTAGAGGTCTTTATTCCTGCTTTCTGAATAATGATTGCAACGGTGGAATAAAGCTATGCTTAATGCTTGCAAAATGACAATAACAGAAGTTTTCATATGCTGAAAGCCACATTCACCCAGCCCTTCTAATTTAGCTTTGTGCTATCTTAACACTTTCTTATTTTAGGAAAGCTGTTATGTATCAATGGCAATATTTTCTTTTCTTGGTCGTTTACTTTGAGGTTGAAATGTTTGAGGGAGTCCAGTTTTGAAGAAGAGGTTTATGAAATCAGTACTGGATTGTTATTTGCTTCTGTATTACATGCTTGTTCACAGAATTTATTTTGCCAATTTACAGCAAATTGAGGAAGTAATTGACTTTCAGAATATGCAGTATATCAACAGTGTGAAACACCTGAATCAAGCACCTTTTCCTTTGTTTTTGTAGTCTTTGCAGGAATCTAATTTTTGTTAGCTAGAAAACACCAAGCTCTTTTTCTGTGAAATTGAGTTCTTTCAGAACTGATGTGTTTTTCAAACAGGAAATTGGCATTTCTGTAGGAACTGGTAATGAATCAATATAATTAGTATCTGAGTGCAGATGAACTTAACAAATAATTTTATTTGAAAGGCAGCGTCATTTGTTCTGAGGACTTTTTGAGTGCCATGGGTGCGTTATAAGCACTGAGGTAATTTTCCAGCCTTCCCAATGCCAAAGAGTAATAGCAGATTCAAGTTAAAAATAAGAAAATTACACTGATTTCAGTGTATTCCAAGAATGGCTTCACTTTTCTAATAAATTACATTTTCCGCTAATGTAATGGGAACAAAAATAATTCATATAAGAATTGTAGTGCTAATGAATATCATCAGAGCTACATTTTTTCAATTCCAGCAAACTAATGAAATAACAAAAAAGTGAGGTTTGCTGACTGTTCCTGAATCCTTTTTTCCACTTGCTTATGCATTTTACTTTTGCTAATCTAAATCAAGAGATGGAATTTTGAGCTTTGTTTGGTCCTTAAAATACTTTCATGCAGAAAAGCTTTAGTCATATTGTACCTACTAAGCAGTATCTATCAAGAGTAAGGTCATACTTTATCATCTGAAGCTTAGACTAAAAGTTTAGGCTTAGCTGATGTACATACGAGGAAGCATCTCTTTGTATAAGAAATATTAAAAGCTGAGAAAAGAATATTCATGTACAGAATTGCGAGATTTTTTTGTTTATTTATGATTCAGAGCTGTAAAAAATTGGAAATTAATATAAGATGAAAGTTGTGCTAACACTAGTGTAACATAGTTGAAAAAAATAGGGAGCTATCACAGTTTGATCAATCTGGAATTTGTACTGTTGATCAGGGTGCTATTTAGCTTTATGTACTTAATACATTACAGTGTCTGCAATTCAACAAAATATTCCTCTTTTTCCCCAGTGTCGTCCAAACCATGGACTTGTTTCCTAAAATGGATGTTTACTTTCCATTAATAAGTAAATGGGGGATGTAACAACTTAATCTTACTCAATGTAAATGAAATTAAATTTTATTATTTACTAGTTTCTACCTTGTATATGAGAAGCAATTCCTTCATACATGTACATATTTCTATTTCTGCAGTAGAGTATGTAAGGAAAAATCTCAGTGCTGCTGTAAAAAAGACCTCATAAAATTGGTACAAGCAGTGCCTCTATTTTCATTAGTTGTTTTAGTCTAAGAATAAAAGTATACATGTGCTAGTCAAATAAAATTGTGAGGTTGAATTTTAGTTCTAGATTTTTTAATCTCTGTTCAATATACAAATTTTCTACTGAGTTTATATGCAAGAGGAATTTATGATTAGAATAGTTTTTTTTAAATTACTGTTTTGCCAAATACCAGAAATAGACTGGGCTTGCTCCATGATGTACATCTGTTGTTTTTTATTTGGTTTGGTTTTTTACTGTAGTGAAAAAATTGAAATTTTCTTTGGAACATGCACGTTTGGTTGCTTTTGACATCTCAAGCTGGTTATCAGAATATTCTGCTTGGTATGCTTAATATGTCATCAAGGCCATATTTCTTCTTGTAAAGAAATAGAGAGACTAAGTCTATCAGGTAGTAGACTCGGAGCTACCACAGCTATATAAATGTAGTCCAAAAGAAAATAAAAAGGAAAAGCAAAACCAAATTCTTCAGAGATAATAAAATGCCAACCCCAAATTTTCAACAGGCATCTCAGCCTACTGTTCCAGACAGGCTTCAGTTTGGTGTCTGAACTTGCAAATGCAAAATATTGGTCTACATGTGAGAACCATTTAACTTGTGACTTTAGATGCACAGTTTCGATTATTACCTGTGAATGTCTATTCACAGACAAGAATAGGCAAAGCTACATGTAATACTGCAGATGTAATTTTTTCATTGTCCATGTTCTGTACTTGAGTATGCTGAGGCAGTGTTGTGTTGACCATCTGTTGCAAAAGGCAAAAGGAGTGAAGTTACTTAGTGGTCTTTAGTAGTGTATTTTCAACAAATAAGCAAAATATTACTAAATTACTAGATGAAGGATAGATTGTAGGAACATTACTTGACTGACATGTCATAAAAATGGATTTTCCTTTATTGCTTTTACCTTCTATTCCAGTAGTTTGGGAGATACTTTGTGAGACTAAGCCAAGTGCAGCTTTTAAGTCAAAATGATTCATTCATTTTAAGTCTCTTAGAAGGGGAGATAATAGACAAAGGTCCGTCAGCAAAACTGAATCCAAAACCCAAGCCAAATCAATTGCCTGTGTATTGATCTTGGTAGAACAGGGAATGCCGTCCTCTCCAGAACTGCCAGGCAGGAGGGAATTTGCAGACTTTAGTGCTCAGTTTCCTTTTTTTTGCTGCCCTCTGCGGTTGAAGCTGTAAATTAAAGTGGGACTTGTCTGCGTGGAATTAGCTTTACATACTTTGTAACAGTCTCATTTCATTTGCAACTACTACACCAGAAGAACTGAAAGCTTAGAAACTAGATAAAATACACTATTTCTAGCTTTTTCTTTACCAGCAGAAATAGGAGGAGTTTTAAGCTTGCAGCTAATTGCAAGATATTTCAAGTTGAAAAGGGAGGCAACTCGCATTCTAATTTTTATCTCCTTGGCTGGCTGGGGCGAGCCCAACTGATCTTGCCTCCCTGCAAGGAGGGGCATGGGTCCATCACTGTGTAGGTGTGGGGCTGCTGCTCTTCAGGGCACCTTGAGGCTCACAAGGCTGGTGCTTGCTACCCAAGCAAATAATGTCAGTAAGCCTGGATTTCTAGAGCTAAAAGCTCTGCAATTCCAACGCTATATATATTTCAAGTGATTTATTTATTTAGTGTAAATACACTTATTTGTTGATATCAATATTCCTGTGAAAATTAATTTTTTGGTAGACTATAAAGGTAAAAACATGCAATATTTCAACATAAGGTAACTTAGTTTGGAGAAAGGATGGAAGAGAATTGTTCAGTAATGTCTTCTCAGATTATCCAGACATAAATTGTGGAATTTTTTTTAAGGTAAGCAGAAAACCTCTAAATATGGCAAGCATTCTCTGTAATGGGAACCAGGTTAGTACACAGCAGAGTTATCTTCTGCATTGTGAATTTGTCATTTTTTGCCCTCATGCCTTCACATCTCTGTAGAAGAGAATCCTGTGGTTTTTTCTTAAATTAGTCATAAGTCTCTATTAAATCCACACATTTTTTAGTAGTCAGTTCATGAAACTAATTTCAGTGGTGTTTCTGTACTAAAGACTTGGGTGTCTATAGTTGAGTTCAAGCACTTGTCCTTAGTACTGCTGAGGTACGGCTGTGGATGGTGGAAATGTCAGGGCAAAACTCCAGAGCAGCTTCCCTTCCTAACCCTTCAGTGGAGCACAGCAAGTTTCTCATCAGTGACATTCACTTCCCTCTCCATTCACAGGAATACTACTTCCCTCACTTGAAAGAACACTGTGAAGATAAGTGTATAAAACAACAGTCGGGATCCAGATATTGCATGAATAGCTCAATAGATATGTGAGCACCAAGGCAGTTCTGAAGGGTTGTTGACCTTTCAATAGAGCAGTGTTGGCAGGCTGTCCCAGTAACATCAAAAGCAGCAAGAAAAGTGCTGTAAAATGTTTAATTACCTGAAACGGTCAAGAGCACAATGTTACCTCTTGCAGAAAGCAGAAATAGCTGTATGTGATTGCTCCGGTGTGTTGGTGAGAGTTTGACTCTGGAGGAAAAAGTGTTATGTACTTGATCACCAGTATCATTCTTTATGCAGGACCCTGTCTTCTTTGATGATTACTTTCTAGGGCACACCGTAATTAGTGTCTCAGTTCTGATAATCACACTTATGGAGAACCAAATTTTAAATTCAGCAATGTCTTTAACAAGAGGATTTCTCTGTTTCAGAGATCTTTAAGCCAACAGTTCACTGTAATTCTGTGCTGCATGAAAGCCTGCATCAGATGCTACAAAGAAACTGAAGCTGTTTAGAAAGTAATTAATGCAGCCAAGTTTACAGTTGATTAAATATCCCATTGAGAGCTGTACTGTTTTGCACCATCATGTTTTCATACTACTTGAATAAATCTGTCAATTATTCTTCTGTTCACTGAAGAATTTCCTTAATGCTATCTTCAATTGCTACTTTATCCCTTGGCTGTGAGAATTTTCAGATGAAAACAATGTATTTCATTGTCAAAAAAAATGCTTCATTGTGTCCAACAAGGCTATGCGAGATAAAGCATTTTACAGTACTGCTGAAACAAATATTATGGAATGCAAATTTTTTTTGTTCCCTGTGTTTTGACCATAGGATTAAAATATACCAGTTCCTTTTCATATGCTGAAGTGGCTTTTTAACATATTGATGCTTGCATGATGCGTATTCCTTATCTCTGCTCAACGTGTGCTTCAAGACATCAGATTCAAGATTCAGAATTAACATGCTTTGTTGAGAAGACAAGGAATGACCGAAAGCAATACAGATAAAATTGTGTCTTTATTGCTGATCAGATGGGCAATTTCTTGCCTATGCTGGAGAAGACACTCATTTAAACCATCTTCCTAACAAGGAATCTTTAGCAGCATTAAATGTAATTAACTAATGCAGTGATGTTAAAGAAAAGGTCAAAGAGCCCTCTTAGCCTTAAAAGTGTAATTTTAAAACATTTAACATCTTCCAGTCCTTGGAAGAACATGAACAAAAAGCGAAGTATTAAAGCTACCAGTCAGTGACATCTCTTGAATAATATTCTCTATCTTAAACACCATCTTCATTCTTTGATTTTATTCCATTTCTTTCCCCGTATTTGTTTTATGTCTGTGTGTTTGTTGTTAAAGTGACATAGCATTTCTAGCACTTTGCTCAGTGTATGCCTTTTCCTTCCCTTTTCCTTCACAACTGCTCCAGACTGATCGCATAAACCCAGATGACATAGATTTAGAAAACGAACCCTGGTATAAATTCTTTTCAGAGCTGGAGTTTGGACGTCCGGTAAGTGAGGACAGAATATTGATATTTACACATTAGGAAAAAATATTTTTAGAATGAGGAATTTAAATTACCAAATTCAGCAAGTATATGCCAGTAAAATTAAGATTTTTTTTTTTTTTTTTTGAGGAAGGGCAGTAAAGTCCCATGAATATAAGTGTTTTTTTCAAAGAGACTCTTAACTTGCTCGAGTAGTTATAGTAATAGCTTTAATAAGGAGTATGTATTAGACATACAGTAGTGTGTAAGTATTTAATAACAAGACAAATTCCATGATAAGCAGGGATGTTTGCTAGTTTCCCTACATTTTTTCATTTGGCTGGATTATTTTTGAACAATCTTCTAGGACAGAAAAACATGTCAGTTTGTGTTAGGGATGCTAAGTTACAAATCATGTATTTTACTTAAAGGACTATATCTAAATTTAAATATATGGAGCCATAAACAAATTTTTTATAGCAGGAAATACTGAGATTTTTTTTGCCTTTTTTTCATCTCTCATATGCATACATGCAGAATACATATTTTGTACCTGAACACAGAGATACGGGTTTGCTCTGTTTTCAAACTGGATACCTGTTTGAACCGACAGACTTCAGTTCTGCTCCAATTTTCACAAATAGCCATTACCAAAAAAAAGTGCTCTGGCAAACAGATGCTGGTTTAAACCCACTGCAAGCACTTATGTTTAAAATTATAAACCTGAGGAGTTCTATCTGGTTGAAACACCTAAAAATCAGAAATATCTCCATTTTTCACCGTTGATTTCTTAAGCACTTGCAGTTCTTCTGCAAATAGGCTTAATTGTATCTAAGCACCAAAGGCTGTTTGCATACTTTTTACAAGGGTAAAAAGTAACATTGTCCTTGAGGCAAGACTGAGAACTAGGTGTCACTTTCTCCCTGCACCATGCCTTAACAACTAGGTTGGAGATGCACCTGCTCTTGCTTTTGCACACTCCCTCTCTGGCTCCACAGAGCTCAAATTCTTTCCTGTACATGCTAACATCTTTAGGAAAAAGGATAGCAAGTGTCTTCATCCCAGAAGAATGTCTAAGAGGATAGTTGGAATATCCACAGGTAGAAGACAGGAGTTAAAATCCCCTTAGAAAAAGGAGAGACGTAAACCCAAGCATTCACTCAGTCTTTTTAAGCATTCTAATAGCTCCCCAGGGTCCTCCCCAAGATTTTTTGAGATTAAAAAACAAAAGCATTGGGCCACAGGCAGGAAATCTGAAGTAGACATGAGCTTGAGAGTATCAGGATTTAAAATATCCCCATTCTTTTCTTTACCTGTTAGCTAACAGTTCTCTGGAGGTGCATCAGAATTTTAATTAGTGACATGCCAGGCTACATGAGGAACCTGAGCTCTTGACACAGGGCCTTGGAGGACACCCTGGAACCCGGCACCTTAGTCCCTTTCTGTAGCTAGCCATAAGACAAAAGCAGAACTCCCTGCTACTTCAGGGAGAGCAGAAGAGAAAGCAAATCACACTCTTTTGAAACCTTAATGTTTTAATCATAGCATTTTAAAAAATTACCCATTGAATACCTGCTGAAAATTAAAAAAACAGAAGTTAAATGTATCTGGGTTTAATTTCTTGTGCAGTGGTCTATAATGTTATCACATTTTCATGGATTACTTTTTATCTCCATTATCCAGCTATTGAAGCCACATTGTCATTCCTCCCTCTAGGTGGGCAGAAACAGTACAGATAAATTCTTCTGATGAACCATATCTCAAGAATATTATACTGATAATGATAACTTTTAAGATAAAATATATTGAAATTCTTCCAACAGAGCATAACTGCGATGCTTAACACTCTTCTATCTCAGTATTAAAAACTGCTGGTATTTATTCAACCATTCCAGTTGTAAATTTTACCACCTAAAGTTACTAACATTTTATTAAAATATTTTAAAAATAACAAATTTATCCTTCCATTCTACCTATGTGTGTCACTCTTTGTATCTGACACTGTCAGCACTTAATTTCTAACTGTGTCACCTTTTCCACATGTTTCATTCCTTGCTGCCATTGATTCTACTCCATTTCATCTCTACACTTCTGCTTTTATGATGCAGCCACCTAAAAAGCTTTTGGACTATGTTCAAGAGAATTCTTCTGGTGTTTCCAATGAGGTAAATGAATGGTTCTTTTTCAGATGATTCTCTTGGGAAGAAGGGTTGGAATGCTCACCATTAATGTCTTAAGTTTGTTAAAATTTAGTGGTTTCCTTCCGATAGCTATGAGACATTTGTAATTCACAATCATTGTATCTTTGTCTTCATATCTTTTCAGATCACTAGTGCATTTGGATGTTGATCTTATTATCCTAGGAACTGTGAGTCCTTATCCCCAAAACTTCTCAGAGATTAACACCCAGAATTACACAACAGTCCATACGTCTCTAACTCTTTGACAAATTCCCACTTTTCAGAGTTGGGCAAGTGCATTGCACAATTAATCCATCAACACAGTATATTTTTTTTATTAAGATATCTGACTGCAAATTCTATGCGTCAAGTGAAAGCCTTTGTGGCTAAGCTGTCATTTTTCCGATTAAGTATTTATGACTAAGGTTGCCCATCAGGTAAAACAGCAATAATAGTACTGTTATAATTTATAACTTAGGATTGACAGCTGCTGTCAGTACTCCAAATAAAATTCATCAAGATCAGGTAGTGGGCTGTCATTGCCCTACTCTGAGTGGGAGAGATTCAGGCTTTCATTCCTTCTCCACTCCCTCACCATTTTTACAGTGTTAGGCCAAAAGTCAGTGAATCCTCTACTGGCAACTTTGTTTCATATGGGGGCTTTACTTCATTCATATTTGTGATTCACTCTCATCTTACATAGTTTCTCTAAAAGTTAAACTCAAATTGTGGTCTTAAATTGTTAATTGTTTGCAATTTACTCTGGTTTGGTTTTATGCTTTCTATGTATCAAGAAAAACCTCATAGTTGTGAAATTTGGGCCCAGTTCTCTGAAAGAAAAAGCTTCTAGGCCTTTTCTAATTCCTGTTGGTTTTTAATACATCAAGGAAGACAATTTGAAAGCCCTAACATGACTTTGAAATATTCCCATGTTCAGTAGGTCTGGGTAAAATGGCTATTAAGTAACACTGGTTTTCTCTTTGATTAATTTACATGAGCTCCTGTCTTTAATTTTGAAATTTTAATAATCTTTGAATATGATAAGTCATGTTCAAAAACTACAGCAACTAAATATTTCTCCGGAGGGGGAGACTATTCAAAATAACTTGATAAAGTATTATAACCATCATGCAAACAAGCCTATTTGTTATTTACCTTTTACTTTTGCCTACTTTCCCTAGCTTAATTTTCAGTCATCATTAAAGACTTGATGCATGAAAACAGCTAAAAGGCAGGCTTAATTTTAAATATATATCTCATTTTTTTAGTAAAACCAAATCAAAGTATTCCAAAAAGTATGTATTTGGTAGTTTGGAGTTGTCATCTCCAATATTTAATTACTTTTTTAAAGTGTCCTTTATTCATATAGAGCAGTGTTGAATATTCTCAAAGATGAATAATTATCTTTGGAGATGGGGGAGTAGGAGAGATGTGTTCAGTTGCGCCATCTAAAAGTGAGTCAGTGCCCAAGACCTGACAGGACAGCTGCAAACAGCAAAAGAAGCAGTAAAAAATAACCGCATGCAGTGTTTACTTTCACCTTTCCTGTATATGTCACAACACTGAAGCTCTACCTATGGAGAGAAGGTATAAACTCCACACATTCTGTAAACAGTAACATATGCCTGTGATAAAAATTAGTGTTGTAGAATGGGCAACATAAAGAATCTGTCATATAGAAAAAACCTCAAAGCCAGCATCAAATAAAGGATAAAAGGGCAAGTTACAGTCAAGGTCATAAGGGAATCTTAAAGGATGAAAAGCAAAAGCCATATAGTAACCCAGCAGTCAATTTTGGCATGATACATACTTCTAGCCATCACCGGCTGATCACTAACACACTGTATACGGCCTTGAGAATGCTGTGGATAAGGAAGTTCCCTCTGGTGTGGTTTCCACTGTGTGATTTACCCACAGCCAGTAGGAGACAGTGGGGATCTGCTCCGCCCTTGGGAGGAACATGATGGTCTGTATAGCCATGGAGCCACTACAAGTAGTGGGAAGCAATCACTGCCTCAGGGCCATTTGGCCACTGTCATGTCACAGGTGGTCGGTGGTCACTAGGTTGGCATCTGCACAAAAGAATCCACAGTAACAGTTTATCTGCAGTGTTTGTACCACCTCGTGCAACAGTTCTAAGAGATCTCCTGTGGTCCTGAGTTTCCTTCCTCTGCTGGTGGCAGTGACTGGTCAAGAGGAGGAAGATGGTTGTTGCCAGTTTTGAAAAGAGACCTGGACATTTTCCAGGACAGACTGAATGTGTGTTTTATGGGTAGTGTAGGGAAGCATATAGACCTGAGGCCTTTGCTTACTGTGGTTATACTGGCTGTTGGTGTGAGCGACGCTGTGTCTGGCTTCTATGGTTTTATTGCAGACAGACCTCACAATATTGGATACATATCTTAAAATCACTGAATTTGGAAGTGGTGGGAGAATCGTTACAAAGTACTTTTCAGCCTTCACAGGATGTAAAGAAAAACTTGAAAATACAAACTATGTGAACATTAAAAACTCAGGAATAGATACCTTCCTCAGAATGTATTTAAAAAGACAAATAGCATGATATTTTGTTTGGACAGAAGAGGTGATCGGTAGCGCACTTATCATGAGCCCAATACACATGCCAGATAATGAGAAATAAAATAGGGATAATTTCCTAGGTGCTAATGGCAGCTTTATTGTTTGAGAATATCTGATGATCATCAGCGTCACCTCCATAACACAACTGGCTTCAAAACTCAGGCTTGTATTTAATCTGCTTGTGGAAAGGAGGTTTGATTCTTTACTCCTTTCCTGTAGCAGATAGTATGGGTTTGCTTTTACTGTGCCCCTTCTCTCTAATGTTTAAATCCACTGATTTTATGAGCTAGGTTACAGACTTTGAATATTACAAGTGTCTGTTTCTGTTCTTCACATTCACATCCTCAGATCAATTTTCCTATTAAGATATCATAAATAGTTTATTTATCACCTAAGGACAATGCAATGGTGATTTTAAAAAACCCACCTTGAAATCTATGTTTGGATAGGAAATTAAAACTTATAAGAAATAACTTCACTTTTATTTGCAGAAAAATAAGTTGGTTTTAGCAAATTTAGCAACTAAAAATAAGAGGCTTGATCATATGCCACAGTCTTGTGTGCCCTCCCACCATGGAAAAACGCTTATGTGGGGCACCACTGCCCAGAAAGCCACCTGGCAGAGCAGACATCATTGTGTGAATGAGGCAAACCTTTACCGATGGAAACATGAGAGAAGCTTGGCACACAATCAGTAATGTTGGGGGCCTGTCTTCAACAGTGGGAGAGCCATCCTTGTGACACCACTGATGCACACTTCCCTGTTCCGTGAGAATGGGGTATACATCCCTCTACCTCACCTTGCTCTTCCTGGATAACTTGGATAGCTTAATTTCCAGATTCTGTGAATATCTCTCATACACAGCCTGGAAATAGCAGATGAGCGTGGTTTGAGGACATGTTAATTTGCAAAGAATGAATATAATAGTAATCTCTAGCAGGTGGACAAATTGCCTTTGATATTTTTTTAATGCCACTTTCTCCTTCCTCCTGTCGTGCTCATGCTGGGGGGTTGCATGCTTGTCATTCTCTACTGTAAATGAGATGCAGGTGAAAAATGACTTAAGGAGGGATTCGACCTTTGAGGTTATATGAGGTTATGTCATTCTGATCCAAACTGGAATTTAGGAACACAGCAGTATTTAACAGTGAAAATAATAGTAGTAATAAGTAGTAACACGGGAGAAATACATGAATACTGGCCCACAAATCAAAGAACCTACTTTTAAGAAAAAATAGACGTTTTTAAACCTTATGCAGAAGTCACTTTAAATATGTTCTAGAAGACTTACATTCTCTGGAAAGTAGCTTTAAAGTCTTTGGATTATTAACCTCAGGTGCCATTTTTTCCAAAAGTCAGATTTTTTTACCTGATTTGGATGTGATTTAAATTAAATTAGAGTTAAAAAGTACTTTAAAAATTGGAATTATCTTAGCTCACGTTTTAGATAACACTTCTTTCATATTGGGGCATGTTTGTGTGACTCTTCCTGTCCCACAGTATAGTGAATTTTAGTATAATACAAAAATTAAAGCTTCAGTTAGTGTCCTGATGGGATCACTTGGTATGTGATTCAGGTCTTAAATAACAAAGCCAACTGACAAATGAACTCTTAACTGAACAACCATATTGTCTTTATAGTGTCCCACCTGTAAAAGGAGTTTAAACAGTTACTCTAGAATGTCATTTAAAGTGCACAGTCCTACAAAATCTGTTCCCAAATATTGTAAGACTACAGGTGACTTCTGGAGGTATACCTAAGCGTCAGTTAACAAACTTGGGTAAAGTCCTATTCATGAACTTGCAAATTAAATCACTGGGGGAAGAAAAGAATCTAACAAAAGAAAGGACTTCTATAGGCCCTGAGTGCCATTACTACTGCAGTCCTTCAGTACAAAGATTTTTCCATGCGGGGAAAAAGCCAGGAAGGTTCTCTATAGGGGGGAAAAATATCTCCTGGAGCTTAGAAATTTGTATGATAGTTCTATTTCTAGTCCACTGGGTTAGCTCTGAAATGACATGCCAAGAACTTGAAAGAAGTTTAATTCTTGAAACTCACTTCTTTGTACCCATGAAGAAATACCCCAGGGACCATGCAGTTCATTCTAGATTCATAGCTGGTTACCAGAATTGTAGCATTACTTAATTCTGACCGAAGGCTTGAAATGGTTAATTTAAAATTAGTGGTCATTTAAGGTTGACTTTGTATTAATAATATAATTATAGAAGTTCCATCTCCCAGTGTTCATGCAGTAGCTACATCTGTTAACTCCATAAGCAATGACTAATGTTCTATGATGAGAACTGTTCTTACCAGGATTATAAGGTGTATAAGGCCAGTTGCTGGCCACAAATATCATGGGACTTACAGAAGTTTCTGGCTATAATTGATTGTGGAATTTTGGTGAGTAACTGGGGGATGAGGAGAAGCTTTGCAGACCTCCCATGTACATGAAGGAATTGTTTGCAGATTTTTATGTTTTTGTAGTAAAGATTTGTTTCAGCTGTTCTGTATCTGGTTTTGAAAAGTGTATAGAAAAGCATGATTTGGGATAATTATTTAGTAGTGCTTTAAAGGAAAAAATATTACTAAAGTAGAATAGGAAATGAAATCTAGTGATGCTTTTTAAAGGCTGCATAATTTATTCTCATGAAATGTTGCATTGTCTATGATGACGTGCCCAGGATGTTAATCATCATGGGCTGTTGTTATAGGATTTGTCACAGAGTAACAAAGAGTCATCAAACATGATAAGCAAAAATTGTCACACTTTTCAAATACAAACATATAACAATCCATGTATTTGTTTTCACAGGCTTCTTTATATCATCACTATTCAACAGACAGAGGCCTGGACAGGCCCTCTAGGTAAGAAATACTATCTATTATTTCAGCAGACACAGATTATCCAGCCTGAGGGTCTTCTTTCAGACCTGAAATTAGCAGATTTTGTGAAGAGTCAGATTTTAACATTCACCTTGTGAGTTACTGGCAAATTAGATGCTTGGAGAGGGTGTTAATTTTGATACTGATGTGTAGATTTTATTTCAATTTTACAAGGACTTCGTGTTTACATTCAAAATAGACCCATATTGTGTTCTTTGTCTTTCCACTACCATCCCTGAGCTTCTCTCTCAACAGCAGTGATTTATCCTTTACCCTTACTGCCTGCAGCACATTCAGTGCTGTTTTCCTAAGCATGCTGCCTTGACTATTCTCAGTCTTTTTCCTATCTTTGTACTTAAATTCTAGTTCAAAAAAATAGTATAAAAAAACTTGATACATATATTTCAAATAAAATGGCATAGTAATTTTGTAAAACTTTAAAACAATCAGGTTAAGAACAAATTAATCTTTTCCCTGTGAAGTAGGCTGTAGGATGTGTGAGACCAGTGCTTCTTCCCATTACGTGTTTTTCATGTATTTGTTCTGGCATTTTTCAATCTATAAACCAATAATATAATTATGCACTTACTTCTTAACTTCCTGAATTCTGATCTCAGAATCAGACTGCTACTGATACTGCTTTTTTCTGTAGTTCTGCAAGTACTGCGAGTGACTACAGAAAGCGAAGGAAGTCAGAACCTGCTGTAAGTCATCAGAGGGCACACAGTGATCAGAACGCAAACAGACCTAACCTGGGCCGTACGGACACACAGGGCCCATGTACCACCCTTAGGAAGCCTTTCACTAGCTCATCTCCTTCTTCTCCATCAAGAGCAAAAGGTAAGAGGAGACCATATTAGTTAGCAGAAAACTACTGATGATGTGTTGTACAGTATGTTGGTAGCAACTGCCTCCTGTCGCTCGGTGTGTTGCCCCCAGGGCATGTGATGTGAAGCAACAGCTTTGGGCCTTTCATGAAAGGCCAACTTGTTTATTCTTATGTGTGTAATTTTAAGCTGAAAAACTGGATTTGTAACAAGGATTTTCCAGTTTCAATGGCTTGTTCTAATGAAAGAGAATGGACTAAATGAAGACAATTAATTCTACAACAAGATATAAACCCTAACATTTTTATTATCTCTACTACTCTCTTATTAGATTATTGTGATTTTAAAACTACTTTTATTATATTGAGAAAGTAAATCAAGACAAATAACCTATAAGATTAAAGATGTGTTTCCAGGACAGTAACTTTTTAAATCCATAGCTGATGTCTTAGACATTGTCAGTTATCAGGACCTAATGTAATCAAGAAAGCAAATAGTTATCAATCAATATCCATAATTATCAGGACCTAATTTAACCAAGAAAACATCTATAGTCTGATTTTTTACTTTCTAAATCCTTGGAAGTATTGAGTACAGCTGATGCAATCTAACTAGCTTATTTTTGTCAAGTAATCACCATCCTATTACTATTTTCCACATCTCTCCAGGAAAAGAGATCAGAGAGTCAGTTGTTCATTTGGATTTGGAGATGGGTTTTTTAGAAAGTCAAAAGGCTTCCAGTAAAACATACGCTAGAAGTAATAGAGTAATACTGTATACAGTATGTCTCCTTCTGTTCAAATTATTATTAGCTTAATTGCTCTATTTTGTAGCTGTACTAATCAATAAACCTCTGTGAAAGTAAACTCCCAGTGGAAAGAACATAACATCCAGGCTGCAACAGAATGCATCAAAGAAAAGCAGTGAGGAATATTGAGAGTGAGGTGTTTGAAAAGCAAATGTATTTTAAACCCAGTGTTACAGCAGTAATTTTAACAGTGGATAAACTCATCCATTTGGTGTACCAGGCCAGGCAGTAAAAGGTTGATAAACTCCATTTACCTGCATGTAACTTTGACTCCACTACCAATAACAAGCACTAAGCAAGACTTAAACACTTCCTGTGTTTGAAAATCCTTCCATTAAGAATATCTTCAACAGCCAATTAGCTTTCAGAGGGTGACATTCTGTTCTCTCCCAGCATTATGACCCCTATAGAATGTTAATTTTTCTTGAAATTAACCAATTTTTTAAAGAAGGAGCACATTATAAACTGTTTGATCAGCATGAATTTTGAACTCACGTGTTTCAGTTTCAGATTTAGATTCAGTTTTTTCTAGAAAGCAGACTGAGATGTTTGAAGCATCCTTCCTGAACTGAATGTTGCCACTTGACACCATTCCTAAAGGTTCAGTGCAATTATTAAAGATTACCATTCTAAATTTGTCTCATAGTGTCTTCTAGATCTACCATGTGCATAAAAATATATCTTAAACCTTGAAAACCCAGGCCTTTGTCATGGAAGTCAATCTAAGGATTATTTTTACTTCTACATTCTGGTTAGGCTCAGTAAACTGATACACCTTCCTTTACACTTGTACAGCACTTCCTGAGCTGCCTTGTTCTGCCCTGCATGAGCTGTACAAAACACCGCTCCCTTCAGTGCTATCACACAGGGAAGGAGCAGGCTACCTGTGAATGACTGGGAGAAATTTCCTATTTGATCTGATATAAAGATTTATCTTTATTTTAACTGTCTTAGAATATGTAGATGCAGTGAACTCTTGAGCATTATACAGGTTAAAAATCCTAAACAACTTTTTCAGAAAGCCCAAGTGGAAAAGTCAGTATTTTCCTGAGGCCTAGATTTGTTGTTTGGCTTCATCTTTAAATCCTTTGCATCTTTTATTGTCTGTTGACCTGCTTAAAACTCCCAATTAATCCCCAATTAATGCTTGGTTTCTTATGTTGCTTTGATGGCAGGGGCTGTGAAGGACATAAGATCTCCGTTATTACTAAGGAATTCTTTTTTTTGTTCACATTATCATGAGTGCATTTTTGCAGCTGGAAAATAACTTAATTATTAGCTCTGCTGTCCTAGGCTGTAACAAACTATGTACTGACCTAAGTTGATAGATGCACTAATTGCTATATCTTTTCTAGTCTTTCTAATACTTACTGATGCTAATTCCAACTTTCTGAATCTTTTAATTTCTGGCAATGTCTCTTTTTTACCATGCTGCTCTATGGATTATAAAGGTGGGGATATTAGCAAAGTATATCCATCCCTTTTAAGTTACTCGGTGCACAACCACAACACCTCAAATGAGTTAGATTACTGTAGCACTTACAGACAGCATTTAGCTGTTCCAAATGATTCAAGAAGGGCAACCAGCTACAAGAACGGCTGGCAAATGACTCGCCAAAATGCAGAAGTCTGGAGTAGCACAGAGGAAACTGCTTCTCCAAAGAGGAAATCTCGTAGCTGTGATGACCTGTTAACAGATGATCACGATAGCTATCCCGATGCACAGGCCAAGGCTGAAAGCATGGGCTCTCTGTTATGTGAGGAGGACTCCAAAGAAATTTGCTCAATGAACTGGAACTCCCCCTATGTTGAGGGCCGTGGTAGTGGTAGGTCAAGAGTTCGTCACAGATCTGCACATGATGCTCCAGGTTTCCTGAAGATGTACAAAAGGATGCACCGCATTAATCGCAAGGACTTGATGAATTCTGAGGTGATTTGTTCTGTCAAGTCCAGAATACTGCAATATGAAAAAGAACAGCACAAAGGTATTCTTCAAGGCTGGAGAGAGTCTTCTACTGAGGAGGTGCCCAGAGACATGGTGCCAACTAGAATATCTGAATTTGAAAAGTTAATTCAGAAATCAAAATCAATGCCGAACCTTGGTGATGACATGTTGTCAACTGTTACATTAGAGCCTCCTAAAAATGGCTTGTGTCCAAAGAGGCGATTTTCTATCGAATCCTTGCTGGAAGAAGAAACTCCAGTCAGACATCCCTCTCAGGTACAACGGAGCTACAAGTCTAAAACCCTGGTGCCAATTCACATTGAAGTGACCAGTGATGAGCCACAACGATCACATATAGATTTTTCAGACAGCGATCAAGACGGAGTGGTTTCTGATCTCAGTGACTTTATACAGATAGAGGGTTCATCCTTTTGTAGTGAAAGTGACTTTGATCACTTTTCCTTCACTTCATCTGAAAGCTTTTATGGATCAGGCCATCACCACCACCACCATCACCACCACCACAGGCATCTCATTAGCTCCTGCAAAGGGCGATGCCCAGCATCCTACACCCGCTTCACCACCATGCTAAAACATGAAAGGGCTAAGCAAGAAACCACTGAAGATCCAAGGAGACAGGAAGCAGAATCTGGCCTCTCTAAGATAGCATTCCTAGTCAGTCCAGTGCCTTTCCGGAGGAAAAAAAGTGCAGCTCCTAAAAAACAAACTGAAAAGAAAAAATGCAAGTCATCTGTATTTGAAGCACTAGATTCTGCACTTAAAGACATCTGTGACCAAATTAAAGCTGAAAAAAGGCGGGGAAGCTTGCCCGACAACAGTATATTACACAGACTTATTACTGAGCTGCTTCCAGACATTCCAGAAAGGAATTCATCTCTTAAAGCTCTGAAAAAGAGTCCCACGCACCAGCCTTTTCATCCACTGCCTCAAGATGGTGCTATCCATTGTCCACTGTACCAGAATGATTGTGGAAGATTACCTCTTAGTGCCTCTTTTCCAGACATGGATGCAACTAACAACAATGATAGTGCACTGTGTTTCCAAGGTGGATTAACTTTCTTCCTCTATCCTTGTGATTGACTTATCCAACCTTACTCCCTGTGTTTCCCACCCTTTCTCATTCCACTTTGTGTCGTCTATAAGAAGCTTTCATCCCACAAAATTCTTAGTGAAGAACATCATTTTCACGTAGGTGTTGAGGATAGATAAATTTGCTGTCTATTCACAAAATATAGTAATCAGGACTACTGAAGTAGCAGTGCATTTCAAGTAATTGATTATTAGTTCTAAAAATTATAATGATGTTATTAAGCAATGAATCAATACATCATAAGATGCTAGTCAAACTGAAAACAATATGCAGATAACCCTTCCTTTATTACTAAGAAAAAAAGAATCTGCATCTAAAATGTGTTGTACTATATAATTTTGTTATATGTAAGTGATAAAAATGCTGTTAATTCTGCCAGTATCATAGAAAATTGATTCTGTTTTCTTATGAATCCACTGCTTTGTATTACTTTTTGTGAATAGATGTTAAGGTCATTTTAAGAAGTTTCCATTTCCACTGTTCAAACAGTACAACTTCCAATTTCTGTGGCAGCAAAACTGATTCTTTTCATAGAATTTCAGTATGTCTGTGAAATTTTGAGAAATTTCCTATCCTCTTAGAAGGAAATTTCTCAATAATCAAAACTTGAATGAAATTTTCAGGGTAAGTATGACCAATCTGTTTCTAAAGTTGCTGCTTTGACTTGTTTGTTGCTCTCCGTCTTGGTTTTTTGGGGTTTTGGGTTTTTTTTTTTTCAAAAAAAAATTGCTTGAAAGTTATTCTTGAAATCACAAATGGATATAAGAGAAAATGTCTTATAAATTATGCAAAATTTGATCAGACCTATCTTATCCTTATTCTTACATATTTTTGTGTAATTTTTTGCAAGTAGCACAATAATAAATATGTTTCAAGAGAAGTAAGAATTGAAGCTGTTACCATCTCTTCTTAACTAGTTATAATAGACGTATTTAGAACAAAAAATTTGGTAAAAAACCAGCTGTAAAACGCAGTTCAGAATTGAATTAGTCATACTCAAGGCCTGATTGTGATTAACCCTGGCAGACACTATTACATGATGAGACTGAAGTTGTTGAAAAATGTGCTGGTCACATATTATAGTTGCTAAATGAGGATTTTCCAGTCCATGAAAATAAGGAAATCCACAGTGTAAAGTAAATGTGGATTTCTAATAGCTTTTGCAGCTATGAAGGAGCCTGGCATGAGGAAAGCAATACACTCTGTCAACATTAATATCCCTAAAGTAGCATGGAGAATGAGTAAAGCAGAATATTCTGTTAGTTTCCATCAGCACCAGTCATGGCTGAGCTCTACTTCTAATCAAGTTTCGTGTTTTGTTGGATGTGTGTCTTTTACAGCCACACAGAGACCTGAAGGTCATAGCAGATGACTGAAAACTACCAATATTGACTGCATAAGAAGCTGTAGAGGAAAAAAAGGAAATTGTTTGTCCTAAAACTTCTGCACTTTCACTCCTTTCCCATATCCTCCTCTTACTGCTAGGAATTAAAAAACAACAGAAAAAAAAACAGATGTGTTTGGAGTTATTGTATCTTTACATTTGTGCAGTGGGCATACATCCTCATTCAGGAATACATGCCATACCAAAAAAGCTGTCCACAACTGGGGCTGTGATATACTTGCTGGGAATGACATGCTTGCAAACAATGGCATAAATGATAAAATTATCTAATCTCTTTGCCTCCATTGTATTTATCAATAGCCTCAAGTTTCTGTGGCTTAGCCAATAACCAGTTAGAATGGATGAGATGCTTTCAGTTCTTTTGTTTTTTCCCACTTACACTTCTTTAGAAATGCATGAGCTTGGTAACAACAGATTGTGGGAATGAAGTAAAACGAAGACAAGCATAAATCACGTTTCCACTAGAAAGTACCACTATGACCACTATAGTAGGAATAGACTAAAACAGTACTTCTCAGAAGTTAAGAGGCAGTTCATTAAATAGTTCTATTTTCATTTCACATTGGCAATTTGTAGAGCTATGGAGTGTATAAGATTTTGATTTTATTCTTATTAAAACATGACAAGATATTCATAATCCTGTAATAAATACTGGTAAACTGCTTTAGAGAAGTCTGCCACATAGATTGGCGAGTAATATGATTTGTATTCCATCTCTTAAAACAGAGCTGTTTTTATGAAGTAACATCCCTTTAAATTCCCTTGTGCTGCCTAACGTGCCCCGGTAAAGTAGAAATGCATCTTAGATCACTTGGGAGGAAACAGTGTTTGTTCACATTTTCTCATTGAAGCATGCTTGAATCATGTGTTGTGCATGTAATTATGTGTTTATATTGTGGGCATTCCAAAACAGTGTCATGCAACCTAATGAAATCCCAGTACTTGCTGTCACGTCTTCCACTTGGCCCAGTAGGGGAGCATCCCTTTTCACAGTGAGGCATAAATGTGCTCTCTCGATCCTCTATCATATAGTTTCTTGAGCAGTAGATCAGCGGACAGCCTTAGCCTTTGCTTAAAGATAGTATTTCTTTTTTCCTTTAAAGGTGCACTTTACCATCATATCATGTGCTTTTCTTTCTATTAAAGGTAAAACAATAGATTTCAATATCTTTTCACCCCCCTAAATGAAACCAAGCAGCATCACAGATTTGAATGGGTTTTTTTATCGTAGTTTCACATAATTTCTGTTTTCAGTAGACCAGGAGTCTCCTGGAAGCTATTCTTCTGCTTTCACTGATGTGGGACGATGTACTCCAAGGGAGAGAAGAGGAATTACAGACAAAGAGGTAGTGAAACAACAATAAATAACACAGCAATTTCCATATGGAAAATTGGTAACATATTTGAGACAAGATTTGTGTTGGTTTTAAGACATTATAAAAATGCAGACCAAAGGAACCGTTACTTGCCATCAGATGGATCAGCATCTTCCTTTTTCATTAAGGAGATTGGTGCCTTAAGAAATTAAAATAGTATCAAGCTTTGTAAGATAAGCAGTTTTCTTCTATTTATTATTAAATAGATCTGGACATAAATTCACTAGTCATTGATCAGCTCTGTCAAAGCTGATTGGAGTGTGTGTTTGGAACAGAGAAAAAGAATAGATGTGACTAGGGAAAGGCTCTTTAGAAACCCAAAGTGTTACACAAAGAAACTGCCTTGGTAGTTGCAAAACTGATACAAAACATCTATATTTTACCATCATTTTTGTTTGGAAAGCAAACCACTGCTGTTAGTGGATTAGACAAAACCACTTATCCTAAGAGCAGCCTCTAACATCTGTAGCAATTGGTGACTGTAGTTAAATGCTAATTGCTTGTAGTAATGCTTTGGAAGAGGAAATGGAAACAGGCATACCACCTTTAAAGCAACACAAAGTATCACTGAAAAGTCCTTATTGAAAAATAAAGTATATTCCACATCTTAAGAATGCTTATAGATCTAGAACTATGCTCTCAAAACAGGCTTCATGGATTTTATTAAATCATAAAGGACATTTAAATTAACCACCATCTACAGACCATGGATTGTTAACATTTTCAGTTTATTTTTATTAAAATATTGCACAGAATAATGGCAGCATAGAAGATTACTATGCTTTAATTGCTAATATATAAGATTTTGCTCTGGGCTATCTACCTTGGTAAATGGTGGTGTGAATAAAACTGAATTCAGATCCATTTACACCCTACTGACATGTTTATATTGCTGCAATTAGATTTAAAGTCTGGTTTTTTAAAAAAAGACTTCTCATTACAAAATACAGGCTAAAAAAGTTCCAGGAGCCATACTGTGTGTTTCTTTTAAAGAGTCTAATGACATAGAAAGTCATCTTTCAATTTGAAAATACATAAAATACTTAAATTACAGGCCATTTTTAAGATCACTTGAAAAGGTTTAAAAATATGGAAGGGGAAAGGCATCTCTATTTCCAGTATGTTTTGTACATTTCAAAGTATTTTGCATTTAAACAGCTCCACTGTTCTTTTAATATTATCCCCTTCCTTCTCTTATTTGCTTTAGTAGTTACAGTACCAGCTGTACCAAAATTAGGAAAGACTGAAAAGGGCTTAGCTACAGTTGATATGAATATCCCTTCCTGTCTAAAAGACTGTTTTTAATAACAGCAACAAACAGAAAAATGCTTTTAAGTTTAGGCTATCTTATTTGAATGAGATCTGTAATGGAAAATTGTATTAGTATCGCAGAATTCAAGTTGGCAGGATCCCTATAATAACTTTAGGGACTTTTTATTATAGTGAAGACAATTCTCTAGGTATGCAAGATTTGCTAGTCTTAAAATGACAAGAAGGGAGAGAACCCTGTCAAGAACACCTGCTCTGGAATAAAGGTAAAATGCAAAATTTACAAGTGTCCCTTTTTATTCCTGTCATAAAAAGATGTGCACCTTTACATCATTACAAATAGTATCTCTCAGAAATAGCATAATCAGCTCATTCTAGTCACTAGTACATCCTAGAGAGGTATTTTTTAGAACACAGCAATCTTACCCATGCAAGTACTTGCAGAGAAAGACTAAATCACTTTACCAAATACCCTCATGTGGTACTGCTCATCACTTCTCTCACCTTCCTCTGAAATATCTGGTCCTGGCTACTTGTCAGATGCAGACAGTCCATGAGTGAAGCTGTTGGGTCAGATCACAGTTCATATTTTCATCACAGCTTTGAAAACAGTGAAAGTGTGTCAGCCATACAGGTGAGGAGAGTTAGGGCTGTTCTAGAGGTTTATTTTTGAAACAATATTGAGCTTACACATACTTGGTGATAGAACTTGATCAATGTATGAAAGAAATGATATAATGCAATTGCCTATGGTAGCAAGAGAGCTGCACAGATGACTCAGACCACCTCCAGTCCTGTGCTTTCTTAAAACTGTGTATGTAATTATAGAAATTAAAAATATTCCAACCATTTCCATCTGTCAGAGTATATATATATAAATGTAATGCATCATTTGCAATTGAAATTAGCCTAAAGATAACAGAAAAGGCACCTAAAATACTACAGAATATTAAGTATGTGTATTTATGTTGTACCCAGAGATCTAGTTGCCTACAAGTCACATTGATAATGTTTTTATTTACTTTGGTACTTCTCTTAAACGTAAAGTTGCAAAGTATTCTGCATTAAAATTTAGCTATTTCTGGTTTTAGAACACTAAGTCCCTAACACCTAACTGCCTTAAAAAAGAAAGCCATGTATTTAATTGCCTGTTTCTGAAAGAACCACTGTAAAGTTCATCCTTTTCTTTTCGGATCTTGGTCACCTTTTTAAAAGTTGAAACACATTTATCATATAGTAATACTACCTGAATGTATTAATCACTTTGCCTATTTTTCAGAAACTGCCAGCTAGAGCTGTATATGACTTTAAAGCTCAAACTTCTAAGTAAGTACTAGACTTCTGTTCATTTAAGAATTTGTAATTCAAGCAAACTCTTTCTACAGTTTAACTGGTGTTCGAGCCAGTTTCAACAGCAAATACCATGGACGCGAGACCCTGCTTGCTGTCACAGTAGTCCCTGCATTAGCAAACTGTGTGAGAAGTTACTTTGTAATAAAAATGTCTTAAATTATTATATTCTCCATTGTATCTATTTGAACACATGAATAGCTGTGCATCTTCAGCCTTCTACAGCACAGGTTGTGAGGGACACCCACTGAATGCTCTTCGTTTGTTGTGAATTACATTAAGGTGACAGAGGATAAAGTGCTTAAAATACTGTCATAGATAATGGGTTTATCAAAAGTCTGTATAATGCTTCAGCATCTTCCTGTCTGTCTTAACATACCCAGGCTTTCTGCAGGTTGTGACATGTCACATATCAACACAAAAAGCAGTGGTCCATAACAAAAACAAGATTGGGAACCACTGATTCAGGATATGAGAGAGCTGAAGTAGAATGTCATTTCATTTCTGCTGTTGTTCCAATGATCATTTAAGCATTTTTCAGATTGTTTAAATTTAAACCATCTTTAGATACGGCCAAACATTGACACTAGAATTACATTAGCTGTGTCTAGGACAAAACTCACAACTGAAATTACCAGAGCAGCACATTAGCTCTTGAAAACCAAATGGATGATACAGCAAAGATCTCCCAAGCCAGGATCTGAAAATATTCTTAATGACTTTAAAAACTCCCTTATTTTGGTATCCAACATTTAACATATCACAGTTTCTGAGTATCAAGAAATGGTGAGAACATAATCCTGTGTTTCTCATGCTTCTGAATAGCTCTCTTGAAAAATAAAGTGTAGAGCAGAAGCATGGGATTCATAAATGTGAGTGATTTGATTTTATATGGTATGATCAACTGGTAAATGTACCACAGCTGTGACACTTTTTCTTAAAATGTTTAGTTGTTACATTCTGTTTCAGTTCCCAACTGTAAAGATCTTAGGAACCATGCAGGGAGAAGAGTTAAATGTAAAGCTATAAACATCTGATATAAATAAATTTGTTACAGAGAGCTGTCCTTTAAGAAAGGAGATACTGTCTATATCCTCAGGAAAATTGATCAAAACTGGTATGAGGGTGAGCACCATGGAAGAGTTGGAATATTCCCAATTTCTTATGTTGAGGTTTGTTCTCTATTTTAATTCCTTTAATTAATTTGGGTAACAGGTCCACAAACTACATGAGAATGATGAAAATCTGGTTTTTCTTTTTCCTTAGAAACTTTCTCCCCCAGAAAAAGCACAGCCTGCCAGGCCACCTCCCCCTGCACAGATTGGAGAGATTGGAGAAGCTGTTGCCAAATATAATTTCAGTGCAGACACAAATGTGGAGTTATCACTTAGAAAGGTACAGTTGAGAACTATCTTCCATCAAAATACTATTATAGTGTCTCTTGCTACACAGAATCAATATACACATAAATACTGTGCTTTGTTGCACTCTACATTCAAGATTTGCAATGCACAAAGCTATGCCATGGTAGGAAACTCTAACATAATAGCTTGTTGGCTTGCAGTCTGTCTCAGCTACCTGCAAATAGAGTAAATGTGTTGTGCCTTTAATTTGGATTGTGGCAGAGCAGCATATGCAATCATCTGCTAACTGCCCAGCTAAATTTTGAGTTTGCACTTCCATTATCTATTCTTTTTTTTAATTATTATTCCTGCTGTCACAATTATTATGGTAAGGTTTTTAATACAGAATAAATAGAAAATTACAGAAGATAAAAGATACAAGAAAAAGCCTCAGATATTTTTGTGAATGGAAATATTTAATTTAATAACAGTTCTCTGTTTGTAATGTTCTGTTATCTTTCCTATGCACATCCCGGTGGCTGTACTGAATTGCACATGAGCAAAATAACTGTTTAATTTCTGAAGTTTGTTAGACACTGGAATATTAACACTGTAGACAACCTTTATTATTGCAGATATTAAATACTTAGTCATAAGTTGTTCGTACTTCTTATCTACTGGGAAATTCTGCCCCTTACTTTTTTTCCTTTTTTTAAGAATTAGAGTTCATAGAAGCTTTTCAGTGGTTTGTTTTTCTTTTGAACAAAAGAGTAAGGATAGAGATTTTTGTAGCTGACCTAGAGCCTAATCCAGCACTACTGAAAATAATGGGTGTTTTTTACTCATTTGAAATTAGTAAATGTCAAAGAAGTCTAAAAAAAACCAGGAATAGGAAATTAGGGGTTGGGGGTAATTTGATGCTTTATTTCTTTTTAAAATTAGCTTTTGTGTTTTTTGTGGTGATCATAATCTTGACAGCCCAGTTTTGGTTTGTTTGAAAATTTGATTTGCACTGGTTTTCTTTTGTTTCATCTCACTAAAGACAATTGTAGTGAACTCCACACATCAACTACAGAAACAAAATTAAAGAAGCCCTAAAGAATGCAAAACTAATAAGCAAGGATTTGTTTCAAAAAGACACATGGTGAAAAGCACATCATGTAAACCAAAGAAGGGTGTAGCTCATGAAGTAAAAAGTTTGGATATAAAGTTGATATTTTCCATTTCAATTTCTACGGTCTCTAAAAACAGTGAGGCCCTGCCCATTTTACACAGGAAAAGCACTTCTTTCTGTCATATATCAGCAGACTCACTTTTCAGTTTTCTACCTCCACTTGTTCCAGTTTTACTGATAACAAAGCACTTGCATGGACTTCATTGTTTAACTTTAATCACTCTTAAGAAAAAATGGGCATAGCCATCACTGTTGCATATTATAGTTGGGGCATGAGCTAGCAGTTTGACCAACAATTAAAACAGGTTATGTTCCAAAGAGAAGTGTTAATGCTAATCTCCCAAGCAAGAGGAGAGGACAACATGAGATTCCCCTCGGATAAAAGAACCCCATTTTCAGTCCATGCCTAACCCTTCATTTTACTGGGATGGTAGTTTTATATACGGTTATTATCAATGGGAAGAAAAATGGGAAAATGGAGATGATGCTCAAGACTGATGGAAAACAGAACTGCAGGGAAATACTACTATGTGTTAAAATAATACCTGTTATGTACAAAATTAACTTCCAATGTATGTGCTGATAACTCATTTTCATAATGCATTTCAGGGAGACAGAATAATTCTTCTTAAGCGAGTTGATCAAAACTGGTATGAAGGTAAAATACCAGGAACCAACAAACAAGGCATCTTCCCTGTTTCCTATGTAGAAGTCATCAAAAAGAATCCATCAAAAAGTGTTGATGACTGTCCTGACCCTCCAATACCCCAAAGCTATTCTAGTGACAGAATACATCATTTAAGTTCAACTAAGGTAAGGATTTTCTGATGTTAGCTGCCACCCCTAGAGTGGGTTTAGAAGGACTTGTAATTTTTTTGTTAACATAATACATAACTTAGGCATTAAGTACACAACATTTTCTTTCTTGCACAGGTAGAATTGCATTACTATGTTGTTAATAAATTATTTTTGATAGACAAGTGTGTCTCATATTCTGCCAGGATTTATGCTCTCTTCTTCATTGGCTATTACATTATTTTTAGTAGAGCCAGGCAAAATTTGGGCACAAAAGTCAAGTCAATAGAGAAAAATTTATTTGAGAATCTTAGCAAGAATTTGAGCATTAAGGGTATGTGTATCAGACTTTTAATAGTACAGTGTGAAGACATTCCCATAACACAGCTGTCCTAAAAGCCTACAGTTCCATAAGCATGCAAGACACAGCTTGGCAAGACCAGTTCTATACCTTTTGAAGCAAAGGAGAACAGCCAGTGATTCTGTACCAAAACCTTCCTCCTTTTGCCATTCACAGTCTAGGAGGAGGCTGTTGGTACATTCTTTGGAGCAGTACAAACTGACAATATTGTTTCATTTAGGAGTGAGATAGATGATTGTCATCACATTGTCAATGAACTTGGATTCAGACCTTTATGGTTGTATATTTTTCACACCAAATGTGTATTGTAGGTTCCAAATTGTTTTCCTTCCTAGTCTAGATAACCACCACAAGTCATACTACAGGATGCTGCAGAAAGATTCCTGTGTTCTGGTTTATCATTGACTTGTGAGGCTTCGCAGTCGCCTGGGCGGGGAACATAACATTTTTGGCAGTGAAAGAAACTAAGCAAGTTTCTGCATACAAACTGTGCTTAGAATTAACATGTTATCAGTTATTTTCAACACTCAAGATGGAAACTTTTCTAGATCTTCCTCTTTACCTTTGTTGCTTATCTCTTCAGCATGGGCAGTGGGTTTTGTGTGTAATTATAAACTTATCCTGCTATTAATCCATGTTTCGTTTGGTTTTGTCCCCTTTTCTGCTTCTATCTACTTGCATACTTGGTGGTCATCCACATGCTTCAACTTTGAAATGAGTTCCACATTTGCTTACTACTCTGGGGTTGTAAAAAGCTACCAAAATATGTCATTTAGAGGCAATGGTAGCCTCTGAAAATATTACTTATGATTAAATATTCGTTCGTTTGGGACAGTTGCTAGAACAGGTCTTGTCTGGTTTTCCAGAATGTGTCACAACAGAGAACTAGATCCTCTTTCTTCTATTCCTGCCAAACTGTTCAAGTAGCATCAAATTCTGTAGCTGCCAACTGAGGTATTCATAAGCTAGGGCCCCTTATTGTTACAGGAATCCAGAGGGTCCTGAAGGCAAGTCAAGAGTATGAGGCAGCTTAAGTGCTCCATATTCCAGAGATGCCTCTCCCTATTTTCTATGGAGCAGGCTTGTCTCTAAGGTATCCTGCTAAAGCTCCATAACCCTTGCTGAGCACAGGTGGTGCTTCAGAGCATTTACATCCATATTACAAAACTATCCTGCCACTATTATTAAGTTACTTATTACTAAATTAGTTTGTGAGGGAAGGAATTTGGTAGAAGCCTTCTTTTTAACATAGGATACTTCTGCAGTGATCAGGTGAAAAAAAAAACGCAAAACCACCAACTTCTACTGAGACTCTTAAACAGACATCTTTTTCCTAAATTCAGCTGTATTCAGAAATGGCAATACCATGAAGAAGACATGTTGTTCCTGACTACCTAGAAGAATTTCAGCAGTCCTGAAGGTGTTCTAGAGTTTACCACACTTTCTGATACCACTTTCCCTATTCCTTTGGAGTTTTTTACCACATAGCGCTCCTTGTTGCTAGAGCAATTGCACTAAACTTCTCTGGCCTAATGGCAATAAAATAAATAAGCAACACAAGTCATGAGCAAGTTTTGCTCTCTGTAACTTGGCCTAATCCATCTATATCTTTAGATCTAGTGCAGTTTATAGCCATGGGAAAGTAAAAATGGTGAAGTCTCCTCAGCAGTGTTATTGACCTTAAAACCACAGGTTAGGGACCCTTGTTTAAGAGGAAAGATGAGGGAAAGAGACAGTATTGCTGTAACAGCCTAGCTCTGTTTTAGCAGACTGCCTTCTATCAGTCTATATACTGTTTACTTTAGTACAGAAGACTCTGTAACAAAGGTTTGTCTAACTATAATATAAAGCTATTTGCTTCAAGAAAACTCAAGCAGAAGGTAAGTAAACTAACCTCCCTATTCTGCAACATTTATGTAGACTTTTGAAATTATTTTGCTCTACTTCATTAATACTTAAAGTCCATAGTAGTCCAGATAACTTAGAGGTGTACATCTAATTATTTTGGATGGTTCTAACTATGAGATCAAAATATTTTTTGCTCAATTTTAATTTGGAGGATTAATAGTAACAAAAATGCATTTTCAGTATTTACTGAAGCAATGGATATCTACTGATGCTGTGTACGTATGACTCACCAGTCTCTCACTCTTAGAAAAGGACCTTTCTTTTCCCAGAAGGATACTTCAATCAATATTGTGTAACGGTACTCAAAGCATACTGTTGTGTACTGTGCTGTCACTATTCTAAAAGCACTCTTGACTGCCTACGTCCAATTTGAATTGAATGTACCTTTCACAAATGTAGACATCATTTGAACTAATAGGGTTACTTTTGAAAAACAAATGCATTCTGTAGCTGCTCATGCCTTAATAAAAGTATGCAATGTATTAAAGATGTTTCTTAAACATTTACTCAGAAGTACTAAGAAAAAGTAGAAGTATTAACATTTGAATAATTAGAAATTACCTCTGTTGTTATACTTGGAATGAAGGATTTAATGACACCCAAAGTGTACTTCTGAAAATGCTATTCTCAAAATAATAGTAATGGTTCGAGAAAATTTCATTACTATTAATTGTATGATTTAATAACCTGTGACAGGGTCACTAACAGAGCACCATAAGTAACATAACTTCAGCAGATCAAATGCAGTTGCCTTCATGAATGCAATGATTCAGATCTGTCTTAATGTTTGACATTTATGCCCTAAGCCAGAACCTGATACAGTATCACGTTTCAAATGTCTTTCCTGCTGTTCTGATTCATGTAGTAGTGATTTCAGACACCTATGGTCACTGAAATTCTACCCTGTAATCCAGATGATGGCACAGACATTTTTGTTTTCCAGTTTACTCATATCCTAATTCTCCATCATACTTATCTATTTCAATTCCCATGTTTTTCTTTTTTGAAGTTGCCTTCCCAAGCACTGACCCCACTTTGCAGACAACTTTCCTCCTCTTGGTCACACATTGATCAAAAGATTCTCCAGGCTGACTCTAGTGACTTGTTTTCAAGGACTGTTGGTTTTTCACCTTCAAGCATGTGCAACTTAACTTCTCCATCAGTTCCAGACAGTTTTCTTTGTGACTTAGAAGAACTCAATTCTTTGGCATTAGCAACCTCCCAAACTGTAGCAAACGCCCCAGGTAACAGCATTCACCATGTTAAGGATGGTCACTTTATGCCAAATACAGAGGTATTTCTCAGCTCTCCTACAGCTCTTCCTCTGTCCTTTCTTGTATCTCCCTCTGTCTCATCTTCAGCCAGTTCATCTCATGACATAGCATATAAGCATGTAAGCAACAATACCAAGTCAGGAAAAGATAAAGACTTAGAAGGCATAATTGACCCTTTAGTTATTGAAGTACCTAGAGATTTATCAGATACTACAAGAGAAGGTGAACATGGCGCTATCCATAACATCCCTTCGCCATATGAAGGAGGTTCCGTGTCCAGAGTGCTAGCTGCAATTGTGGAAAATGAAGAGGAAATCTGTACTGCAGATCTGTCACTTAATATAGGGGATCAGCCAGAACCTCAAGAATCAGATTTCTACGGAGGAGCACAAGACACAACAGAAGAACTGACAAGACTGTATATAGAGGAGGATCTGGTACATGACAATTTAGAATTCCCAATGGAATTTAGAATTCCCAGTGGAGAAGATTCTATGGATTGTTATGAAGGATACACTTCACCAAATATTGATAAGGTATTTTAACTTCTGACAACCCTGACTTCTGTGTTCAGATAATTCAGTATAATTATTCTCTGTCTTTCCTTGTATTTACATGTTTGTATTGTGCACAAGCGCAATTTTACACAATTGCATTCGATAAAATTGAGCTCTGAGCAAGCTGGTGTTGTGAAAGGTGTCCCTGCCCATGGCAGGGAGGTTGGAACTAGATGATCTTTAAGATCCCTTCAAACTCAAACCGTTCTGATTCCATGATTAAAAATTGTCAGCTTTAGGGGACAGTCCCGTCTCAGAAGCAGGCATATGCATAATTGTAAATTCTATGATGTATCAATTGTGCTGGTCCCTTCCCTCCTGTCCTTGGTTGCCGAGGAGCTTCTGATATGAAAAGCCAGTCAACCATTTCCCTCACTGGCCCATTACATGCTGCCCCTTTTGAGAGAGAGGCCCCAGCAAGCAAATGCTGTCAACAGCCTCCAGAGGGAGGGACGTGTGCCTCCTGCAGAGACTCTGCGGTTTGTGCTTCACATGTGTCACTTCACCAGCTGATGTATTTATAGCAGCCTCTGTTACGAGAATGTGACTAACAGTAACTGATCACATTATGTTTGGCAGTTAGAAAAATGCTTCCTCCCGAAGCCCTCCCAGTTCCTCTTTGGGACAGTACATCACTGAACTATCCCAAATGCGTGCTGGCCATTAGATGCCACAATATAACTACAGAGTTTGTGTGGTTTCACGGCAAAGTTTTAGAATAGATTTTTTTTCTGTCCAGCACTTACTTCAATAGACATTTCAGGCAGTTGCTTTGACTGTCAACATGCAAGTCAGGTGCTTAGGACAATATTTTAGGCCACATGTTAAACTATTTAATTACATTTTGCAGGCTACCTCTACCCTTAAATGACCTGAAAAACACAGGAGAAAAACTTAAGAATAGAGATGAAGTCCATGGCCACAAATGGCAACTTTTTTTATGCTTTCTGAGGCAAGAAATTTCTTCCAGAAAAGTAGATGACTAATAATATGATTAGCATGAGATTTGTGATTGTTCGGGTTAGTTACACCTCTCCTTATTGAGCATTTGGCATCCTTCAGCTGATTTTATAACAGTTTTATAGCACAGTTACTTCTCATATTTCTTAAACATTTAAGCCAGCTCTACCTTCTGCTGGAACATCAGGAGACTGATCCTCTTTTCCACCTTTCTTCTAATCTTCCATTTCCCTCTGCCAAGGCACCTACTTCCCACTCCGTTCCTACAACATCCCTGCCTACTGCTTCCCTCTCACCTCCTCTCCTCTCTAAACCCTTACATCAGCAGGAGAAAGACTCACTACAGTTAAAGGTAACTGCACCTCTTGAATATGGATTGTTGCAAATTTTTGTGTCTATTAAATAACTGCAAGGCTAACACTGAGTTTGATCTTCTCAGATGTACTGTTTTCTTTACTAATATTAAATAACATAACAAATGGAGTATTAAGAAGAGCCTTTTTCAAATGAAACACTTTTACAAGGTAAAACTATAACCATTACGATACGATTAAATAGCTTAAGGAGATACCAATGATAGGAAAGCAGAAAGCCTTCAACTCAATTTCAGGTCCATACCAGGACACCAGTGTAACTTAGTTAATTGAATGAAACAGAACTGTATTCAAGTATGCAGAAACTAGATAACATTTGTGTTTCTGTTTTCAATTTCAATCCAAAGCCTGGGAGAACAGTTGTAAATTTCACAGTAAAGCACCACTGCAGAGGGTCATGTTCTAAATACCAATTCCGTTAGTCAAGGACTGAACAAAGATTATTCCCTCTTCACAACTACAGTTTGTGTCAGCATTGAAGGTCTGTGGCAGAAAAATGAAAACTTGCTCTAGAAAGACAAAGTTAATTGGCAGTGCTAACTTCCAGAAGATTCATCTGCTCATGAAAAGGAGAAAAGGAGAAAAAGTCATGTAAAGAGAAACTATCCTAGAAAAGTCATCATTACATCTGTGTCATAAATACCTCCTTTTTTTTTTTTTAGTATCTACCCCATCTTAAAATGTGCATTCACAGAAAACACAGACATAAGGGACTTAAAGAAGTCTTAAGATCAACAGATCTGTTGGTTTTTTTCTGGAGTAGGGAAGAGACATAAGGCTTCTTTCCAGGGCATGAATCTTTCTGAGCTTAGGTTTGTTCCACCTCAAAGAAGGCGTAAAACAGAGTACTGCACTTGTTGCTGCAACTTTTAATAGTTTAGCAGTTGGTTTAGTGCTTTTTGGTGCTTTTGCTTAGCCTAACCAGACAAATTAAGAACATTCCTCATCTACACTGAAATTCTTTTTAGGTGACCTTTATGTTCTTTGCCCTTATTTGAGCAAGGTGTGTTAATCCGAGCTGAAAATAAATAGAAGGAATAGATGTTTTGAGAGTTAAAAGACGTGCCCCAGGGAACCTCCAAGGCACTGTGTTGCTTTGAACTGGGCAAGGCAGGAGGCAAGACACCAAGAACCTTGGGGATGACTCCATCTTGCACACACAAGAGCCTGAGAACCAAGAAGAACTACAGATCTGGGGTCTAGTTACAGAGTTCCAGCTCTTACTTATTGTTTTCAAATCATTTTAAATCTGGATTATTTTTTAAATCTAAGGAACACGTTCCTTTATAAACCTAATCAGTACAGACTTACCTATTTGAAAATTGTCAAAATAATTAGATACACTCCTACCAGTGACAGATGTTTTAATCAGTCAACACTGATTACATTGCCAGAATAGAGAGCTGGATTAAAATATAGTATAAAGTGTAACTTTATACTATATTTTATACAGGTTTTGGCTGTCATAATTTCTTGCTATTTAGTCCACAGGCTGGGTTTGAGAAGACAACACAATTCCTATCCTCTTCTCTTTAGGCATGTTGCCCATGATTAAATTCTGCTCTCAACTGACACAGTAGAAAGAACAAAACATTTTGAAAAATCAAATATCACAAGTGCAGGGAGGTTCTTCAGGGAGTTCTTGAAACTGTATACTGATGCTTCAGTAATTTTTGTTAATTTAAAAATACATACATATGTATATATACATATATATATACATATATATATATATATATGGTATGTGGCTCAAAACTAAAGCATGACCAGGGATGTGGGAAATGAAAAAATGAAATACAAGGAGCTATGGGTGGGAAGTGTCACTTTGCACTGTGTTGGTGGGAGGGATGTGTTCTCCAAAAGAAGAAGTCTGAAGACACATCCTAAGGAGAAATGCTGACATTTTTCTGCCTCCTTGGCCTCTCCTGGTATCTTTTTTTGTTGTTCTTATTCACCCTCTCCTAAGAGGGGGCTGGTTTTTTGTTTAGTTACATTCTACTGACAGACACAAATACCTAAGAAAAGGTTTCTAATACAGCACTCCACTCTCCTCACATTTCCCCCAACTCACCCCTGCCCGTGAGAATTCACATTTTCTGCACACACACCCCTTAAGGGAGTTCTGACAAACATGAAGCTGATTTGTAGTGATGCTAATAAAATGAGAATATTTTCATGAAGTACTTTCCACCAAGTATTTACTTGCTTTCTAAATGCAAATCCAAGGGATGTGTTCTGTTTAACAGCAAGGAATTACATTTGCCATTGGTATTTCTAAGGTAGCATTTCTGCTCTGTTTTTCTATGTTACTGTCTGAGCTACTTCAGGGGTACACTTGCAATAACTGTTCCAACTGCATATGCTGTATGTGATTCATCTTTTGATTGTAACATGTAAGGGCATGTGCCAGAGCAGCAAACCCTTTGGAAAAAAAGATACAATGGTAGCCATGAAAATACTGTATACTAATAGTACTCTTCCTTCCACCTGTAACAGTTGCTTTTTGTTATCAGGAAAAGCATGTCTGGTTTGCATGTCTGAATGAAGCAACAAAAATCCCATGATGCTTCATTCTTAAACTCTCACTTGACAAAGTTTTTGTGGTTCTTCTAGGCTAATTTAAAGAGGGAGATATTTGTTATGGGTAAACCTCCTCGTAGCCCAGTGATGACTAAGAGATCCTGCAGCTCACCTGTCAGAGGTCACAGCTATTCACACAGGGTATGGTACTGGATGCCCAGTGTGCAGTAACAGCTTTTCCATGGACAAGGAGCTGTGTCTAGTCTTTCAGTATTCTGCTTTTACCCAAGTGTCTCAATACTATCAGTATGCTGTGTTTTCTTCCTGTTGTGCTTCTGTGCTATGACTGAGTAAAGGCAACAGGTCTGTGTGTGCCTGAACTTATATAAGTCCATTAGTGTACTGTATCTCTGCAGTACTGCATGGTATTTCCAGTGCTACAAGGTGTTTGTATTTAGTCTGGTTCTTTATATTTGGTCTGATTTTATTAAAATTACTCCTCTCTTTCAAAGCATTTTTAATTTATTAAAATTGCAGCTTCCAAGAGTCAAAAATTTATTCTTCATTGCATGTATACAGGCTTTTGCATGTATACAGATTGAATTTTTGGTTTTGAATCTGGGTCCTTCTTTTCAAAATGTTTTGCTCCTGCTATATTTTTTTCACCCAATACTGTCCTCTTTATCCAAGTAGTGTCATTACAGATTTTAATACTCTTTAACCTTTCTCTTCTTACCTATAACATAGCTGTAACACAACTCTAATATTTTTACATAGCCAGAAAGTCAGGTTGTTTAGAGTTTGCATGGACTTTGCTCAAAAAGGTGATCTACATTATGAAAGG